>JANAVB010031616.1:547064-736634 GCA_029216955.1 Iris pallida | reverse complement strand
TACCAAATCTAACATGTAGATAAAACCTATTCTAAGATATAGGGATACTAGGTTATCACCTATTCTAAATAGGTATTAACTCATAACCTATACACATTGTAGAAGCATGGAAAAGAATAGGAATTTCTATGCGGCCCAGAATCAACATGAAACTTCATGCGGCTCAAAACCTGGGGAGTTTAATGCTGCTCAAAATCATGGGAGCTTCATGCAGCTCAGAAAGCTTCATGCGGCCCACAAATAGCAGGGAACTTTTGCGGTTCAAAATCAGCCTGAGCAGCTGGCCTTAATTACTCTGACATAAAGGCGACAGCTCTGACAGAGATGATGGCGTGACATAAGGACAAGACGTGACATGCTCCTAAAAAGACGAAAAAAAATCATCATGATATCTGGCACAGTTCACAAATTCCAAAGAAGATTCTTTTGTGGATCGCCTATGCGACCTTCATACGGCTCAGTCATGAGACAACTCTCAAGCGGCTCGAGCAGGATCATCTCTCATGCGGCTCGGTCATGAGACGTCCTTCATGCGGCTCGGTCATGAGACGTCCTTCATGCGGCTCGATCATGAGACACTCTTTATGCGGCTCGGCTATGGGACAGTCCTTCATGCTGCTCAACCAGGATACATCTTTCATGCGGCTCGGCTATGGGACAGTCCTTCATGCGGCTCAGCTAGGATGCATCATTCACGGGGCTCGCCATAGAGTAGCAGTTGAGACGTGTGGCAAAAATTGACCAAGTCTTAACAGTTCGAATTTAGTACAACAAACAGATCATGATCAACCTTAACCAATCCCCAGCTGCCCACTTCTCGAGGCACAGTTACAAGGATGTGGCCCAAAATTAGCCACATAGCTGTACACCCCATTACTCATAAATTCCTATAAATAGTAAGGTGCTATTCCCTTGCATACACAGAGACACACAGAGAGATATACACACCCAGGCAGAGAGAATATTTCTTCACCGCAGCCGAGGTTGCGTTCGATCGTCCAAGGAGTAAGACAGAGTTGATAGCACTTTTCGGAGCCTCTACCGTCACCCCCAGAATCTAAACTAAACAATTGTACTTAGATTACTTTTCCTAGGTTTTGTTCCTAGGCTCTCTTTTGTACAAGCGAGTTTGTAATTGTGAGTCAAAGTTCAGTCCTCCTATAAAACTGTTCTGTTCTACGACAATCAATAGCAAACACGATGGCGACTCTACTGGGGACTAACTTCTCCACTGCTGAGAAGTTGGTGACACAATTGGACGCAGCCAAACTCGGCTCCACGCAACAGATGCTGGTTATTCGCTTCAACCAGCAAGCGTTTGAGGAGATGCTCTCCGAGGGGAGCGCTAGCCCCATCCAGAAGCGAGCTAGCCAAAAGAAGGCCCGCAGGGCGTGGAGGCCCAAAATCGTTGCCCCTCCACAAGCTCTGAAAGAAGTGTTCTCTGCAGCCCAAGACGGCAAAGAAGACCCATATGCGGCCCTACTTCAGACCGCAGAGGACCCTGCTGTCCCTAAGTCCGGCAAAGGAAAATACTACGATGCTGGACTTGCGGGAGCAAATGGAAACTCTGTGTGGTCCAGGAAGAAGTCGCGTAAGGGTTCCAGTCTCATGCAGAAGGCTCATGCGGCCACCAATCCCAGCCGCATGCTGAAGGCTCATGCGGCCACCAATCCCAGCCGCATGCAGAAGGCTCATGCGACCACCAATCCCAGCAGCATGCAGAATGCATATGCGGCCACCAACCCTAGCCGCAGGGAGATGACCTATACGGCATCCAATCCCAGCCGTTGGCCATCTGCCCTATGCGGCTCGAGTTCAGTCTTCGACCGCCTTTCATGCGGTCCTGACATCAAAAGCTCCAATAAGAATATGCCAGATACCATACGGCACAATTTGGACTCTTCCTACTACGCACCCTCGGGTGCTAGAACGAAGAAGTTTAGGACATCACGGGCTCGTCGAGCTCAGTCAGCTGTCCCAACCTCTGACCATCAGAGAGTCCCGCTAACTGTTATGCGGGACTCTGAGGAAAAGTTGTACAGAACCACCAATGTCCACCCCCGGAGGAAAATGGACAAGGTGGTTCCCAAGAGTCTCCCAACAATGATCGAGGGCAAGTGCTTTTACTAGCCCTGCATCAGGGAGCAAACATGATACCAACGCACTCGTGCGCTCAAGGTTCCCGTGCCCATAAAATGAGTGTAAAGGTTGATCGAGATGTACTTGCGAGATATGATTCTTCACAAGCGCAAGGAAAGAGAAGAAACCTTGGTGTGGAAAGAGTCCTTTCATGGACATCACTGCACTCAAGTCATTGTCAACTGCTGCTGCAACAAGACAGCAGTACAAGAGGACCGGCAATCCGTCTTCCAACGACTGAAACAGCCAGGACCGGTCCTACAATAAAGCTCGGAAGATGAGGCACTTCCTTTCGCCTCCTGCAAATCTTTCCGGAAGGTCCCTACTGGCAAGGCAAGGAAGAAAATAAATGTGTCTAGCCCGATGATCTCCACCAGCACGGCCAAAAAACTCTCATCTAAGGGGTTGTCTACAGCCGTCATAAGAGGGGTTTATCAAGGTACCCGCTCGAAGACGAAATCTTCAACACTTAGGGATTCGTCGTCTACATCCTTGGGGGTAGCTGGAGCAGGGGGTAGCACTCCTTCGAACATCCACAACAATTCGGTATTTTATAAAGATGAACCAGGGGAAACAATCCCCCCAACGGACTTAGATGTCCCTGAAAATGTCCATAAGAGCCAAGACGAGGCAACGTCCTATGCAGGGGATGGCACTTCCTCCGAGTCCGAACCTAAGGAGAATATTCCCACATACTCCGATGACTTCTCTATGCGAGCGTATGATTCGGAGGGCACGTCTTCTAAAGTTCTTTCCACTTCTCCTTATGTGAGAACGACATTTATGACTGAGAATGATCAAGACGGTCCCAGTGATCGGTAGCGCCTAGACACTCTCGAGGCCATACTTCATACCTTGGTTAAGTCAGTGGACGAGATCAAGGCGGCCCTACCGGCTCTACAAGGAAGGATACCTGGCCAAACAAGCTTGGATCCCGCCACCAATGCGGACTCAAACACGACCGTACCAACCCCGGGCGACAATCCACCTGGAGTATCGGCTCCCACTGCTGCAGAAGAGGCTAGGAAGGCAAGAAGAGAGGTCCAGGAGCTTCGTGCAATATTTCATGCCCGAGAAACCTATCAGGTCCTCAGGATACGACAATCGTATCCCGCTGTATGGAGAGATGTCTCCTTTCCTCCATGATACAAACCATTCAACATCAATCCATACGACGGGAAGTCCTCTGCAAGTCGGTACATGACCTACTTTGAAGTCACAACAGAGCATCTGCCGTATGACGACGCCATCCTAATAAGGTTGTTCATTAGGGTATTAGAGGGGGTCGCATTCGATTGGTACCGCAACTTTCCGGATAACTGCATCCATTCCTTCGTCGGCTTCAAACATATGTTCCTGGAAAGGTTCTATGAGGTGGGACAAGATGTGACAATGTCAACCCTCATAGATGTTGTTCAAGGAGAAAAATAGCTAAAAAGGAATTACATTGAGTTGTTTCGCCAAACAACGATAAAATTGTCCTCCGGTAACCCAAACTCTTCTTTAATTGAGATTTGCCAAAAGAGGCTGCTCCCCACAATCAGCCTCTGGATGGGCGAAAGTCAATTTAAGGACTGGAAGACCTTCATCATCAGTGCCACTAGCGCTGGAGTAAAATTAAAGAAGGCTCGTCAACTGAGATTGTATATCTCGGATGGAGAGGATAAGGGCAAATGCCCTAATGCCAACAACAACAACGGCGGTAGTTCCTCTAGCAACCGAGACACCAAAGGCAAATAAGCTATGGTGGCTGATACAGTCCAGAAGCCTGAACCAAAACAGGTAAAGAAGCAGTGGCCTCAGGTGACTTACTCCTTCGAGGATAGCCATGTCAAGCCCTTCTTTGACATGCTCCTACAAGGAGATAGAATTCAGCTTCCTCCGTCGAGACGTGAATCTCGACCTGCAGAGATGGAGGGCCCGTAGTATTGTTACTTCCACCGCTACATCCACCACGCTACGCAAGATTGCTTCTAATTGAAGCGGTACATTCAGAACCTCATCGATTCCAAGGCTCCGGCCATTTATTTCGAGGAGGTAACCGTGGGTGCCAATATGGTGTCGGTCCAATTCGGTAGTTTTCCTCCAACAAAGACTCAAAATGGCGTAGTACCTATCCTCCGGGCAACAATGGAGGTCAATAATCTTCTACCTCCCCGAGACCAGACGACTGGGCTGGTGCACCTCACCATGCCAAGAGGGAAGGTCATGTGGGTCCACCCGGACTTGGTGCCCAAAGTAATCCAGTCAACATCATCCTCCACCGTCAAGAAGAAGGGCGGGAAGACTAAGTCCTGCCACACAATCTCAACCGGCATCGAAGAAGCAACAACTATCGTTACCCGGTCCGGTACACAATCTCAACACATACCGGGTAACTCGGCTGAAGAATATTAGCCAGCCACTGCTGATGCCCCAGGACCTTCTCAGCCTCCTCCGGCCGATAAGCCTAAGCCAAAGAAGACCCGCTTTGAAAAGCCACTCCGTAAAGAAGCACCTCAGGGGCTGGAGAGGCCCTACAATTTTGACATCCTGGCATAATTGGCCAACACACCAACCAAATTGTCATTATATGAGCTCTTGAGACTCTCCAAGGATGTTCGTGTCGCACTGAGTGAAGCACTACAGAATGCCGATGCTTATTTGGCTCAGGTCAAGCTTACAGGAAAGAGCTCGCCAACGTATTTCTAGGATAGCGCTTGTACATGTGCAATACCCAATATTGTGTTCACTCCATAGGATATGCTCATCAAGACCAACCTGCACGATTGCCCTCTGTATTACACTGGATACGTCGACAACGTCAAGGTAGATCGGATGCATATTGATCCCGGTTCTTCAATAAGCATCATTCTGAAGAGCTTGCTTCACCTTCGACGCATCCCTATGCATCGGCTGACACCTACCAGTACCGCTATCAGTGGTTTCAATTCAGAAAGAAGCTATCCTATTGGAAAGATTTGCCTGAAATGCCAAATTGGCGACCTTCAGTCGGAAGTGACTTGCTATGTCATAGACGCAGATACGACCTACAACATTCTTCTGGCGCGTCCGTGGATACACGATTATATGATCGTGCCCTCCATATTGCACCAGTACTTCAAATATGTCGACAAGCATGGCTTCGTAAAAATGGAATTTGCCGACATCAATCCCTTCAAAAGGGTCGAATCCTACTATTCGGATTCCTGCTTGTACGAGAAATCAAAAAGGCACCTGATCAAAGTGGATGCTCAAGAGCAGATCAAGGCTACAATGGGATCAGAAGAACCTCTGAAGATCTATCTCCGGGCCCGTAAACCAAGCAGAACTGCACCTCTTATTGCCACTCTGCGTAAAGAAGTAGCCAGTCTACCGGTGCTCACTGCACAAAGGGAGCAAATGGTTATCCGACTTCCAAGCTCTAGCCAAGGGTCGAGACCCACTGTGGAGCCAATGACAATCAGGCTGCCAAGAGCCAGCCAACAACAATCAGAGAAGATCAATCCTTCCGTTAAGCCGATGGTCATTCGTCTCCCCAGGACAAATCGACAGCCAAGCGCTAAGCCAGGAACAGCTAATGAGCCAACGACTCCACATCCAGCACCAAGCGCTAAGCCAGGGACTGCTAGTACGCCAACAACCCTACGTTCAACACTACCAGTGGGACCCTTGACGATCAAGCTGCCCAGGTCATCCTCCAAATCTTCATTAATGCAGGGGGTGGCTGAAGAGGAGTTAGAGCTAGCCAAATATATGGCTACGCACACTAATGTTCCTTCTCCTAATGATGTAATACCACCAGAAAAGATACCTTATTTAATCAATAAAGGGTTATCTTTGAACTACCTCGAGCTTAACAAGCTCCGTATAATGTATGTTATGGAACACGGTATGGGCATCAACTTACACACACAGGGGACAAATGTCTATACTACGAGCCAACTTACTCCCGTAGAAGGCGCTTGCTTCATAGTTGTGGAAGAAGATCAACCAATCATCTTCGGCCGAAAGAATGGTCAACAGTCCTTCAGGCCAGTAGAAGTCGATCTTGAACCCGATACTGGAAGACTGCCCCTTTATCCGTATAGCTCCCGATCTAAGTACCTCATGCAAAAATAGGGGTATGATATGGAGACTACACCCGGCTTGAACTACGGTACCGATCGGCGATTAGCTTTGCAATTACCAGTCCCGGCTGGAAAACTACGAGATTATTACACCAAGACCAGACATGGTCTAGGCTATGTTACACCTGTAACAACTCCTGAAAGCTCGAATTAGGAATGCGAATGGTATTCACATTCAACCGGATCACCCACTTCCGATTCAGATATCAGCATTGAGGATATACTCAAGCAAGCTTGGTCTATCAATATGGCATTTGCTGATGCTTACGAAGATGACGAAGACATACTCGAACTCCTTGAATTAGAGCCTTGGGTCCAACAGCTAGATGCACAATGGGAGAAGCATTTCGAATAAAGAGATCCGCCTATCGAAGATGAGGTTATACAAGTTGACCTCGACGATGAATCCTCTCCAAAGCCAATCTTCGTTAGCAAAATTCTGACAGACGAAGAGCGGGAGTCGCTATTGTAACTCGTCAGAGAGTATATCGATGTATTCGCCTGGAGCTATGAAGACATGCTAGGGCTAAACCCTGAGATTGTACTCCATAAGCTCAATATTCATCTGGACGTAAAACCGGTCAAGCAACAGCAACAACGGTTCCGCCCAGGCATCATAAATTCTATCAAAGCCGAGGTCAACAAACTAATAGCCAACGGCTTCATCCGTGAGGAACAATATTTTGACTGGGTTGCCAATATAGTACCTGTCCTCAAGAAGAATAGAAAGATTCGAATTTGCATCGACTTCCGGAATCTGAACGAAGCATGTCCTAAAGACGAGTTTTCTCTTCCTATTACGGACATAATGATTGACAACACATGCGGCTTTGAGCGCATGTCGTTCATGAATGGCTTCTCAGGATACAACGAAATCAAGATGTTTCCTGACGACAAAAAGCATACATCATTCTGAATGCCAATTGGTGTGTATTGCTACGCAGTCATGCCCTTTGGTTTAAAGAATGCTGGTGCCACATATCAACGAGCTATGAGTGTTATCTTCAGAGATCACCTGCATAATACAGTAGAATGTTACGTCGACGACATCGTCGTCAAAAGCCGCTCTAAAGAAGATCATCTGCATGATCTAAGGACAGTATTCGACTTGATGCGAGCACACAACTTGAAGATGAATCCCACCAAATCCTTCTTGGGCGTATCCAACAGAAAATTCTTGGGTTTTATCATCACCGCCCAGGAAATCCATATAGACCCTAAAAAGACGAAGGCAATCATGGAGATGGGTCCCCCGAGAAATCTCCGAGAACTCAGAGACCTTCAAGGGAGGCTAGCCTATATCAGAAGGTTTATCTCTAACCTGTCCAGGCGATGTCAACCATTCACACACTTCATAAATAATGGGGTCTCCTTTGTATGGGATGAGGAGTGCCAACATGCCTTTGACAACATTAAAGAATATTTGTCGAACCCTCCAGTCCTGGTGGCCCCGATCGCTGGAAAGCCATTTGCTTTATGTACGAGCGATGGAGGATTCCCTCGGTGCTCTACAAGAATAAAACAATGATACGGGGCATGAACAAGCTATCTATTATCTCAGCCGAATGATGATAGGGCCGGAGCATAGATATACCGCCATAGAAAAGGATTGTCTCGCTTTGGTGTTCGCTATTCAAAAGATGCGACACTATGTTACAGGACAAACCATCCATGTTATATCACGAGTTAATCCCCTCAGGGTCCTCATGACCAAACCAGGTGCACTCAGCTCTCGCCTCGTTACCTGAGCGATATTATTGTCTCCCTACAACATAATTTTTCTCCCGTAAAAGGCTGTTAATGGTCAAGCTCTAGCAGACTTTTTAGCGGCCCATCCAGGTTCGGAGTCAACCAGAATATATAAAGAGATTCCAGACGAGGTCGCCAATTCAAATATGGCTTCCCATGATACGGTCTAGCGAATGTTCTTTGATGGTGCCTCAAGAACCGGGCCCAAGGACAATATCGTCGTTGGGGTCGGAGTGGTACTGATTTCTTCCTCTGGATTGGTGATCAATCGGGCATACTCCCTCACGAAACCTTGTTCAAACAACGTAGCCGAGTACAACGCCTTGGTTATCGACTTTCGACTTGCAAAGGAACTAGAGGTAGAGTACCTGGAAGCATATGGCAATTTACAGTTAATCGTTAATCAGATCCGGGGTTCATATGATGTTCGCCATGAAGACATGACCCCCTATCATCAAATTGCAATCGCGATCATTATGTCGCCAAAAGGATTCTTCATATAACATGTTCCAAGACTCCGAAACATTGAAGCTGATGCCCTAGCAGGATTGGCTGCTTCTTTGGCAGTTCCAAATCATACTCATCATCTGGTTGACGTAATAGGCCATGAATTGGTTTGTCCTAAGAACAATGTTCAATCTGCTGTGAGTTATTCTGCCCTGACGCTCAATGAGACACAGGATTGGAGACTCCCATTTATTGACTTCGTAGTCTATTATATCTTGTCGAAAAACCCGAAAGAAGCCACTTCCATCAGAAGACGTTGTTTTCCATGAAATATAAAAGGACAGAACAATTATCGGAGGACTGGACTTTATACAAACTCGCTTGTATAAAGAAAGCCTAGGGACGAAAACCTAGGTACAGCAGTCTAAGTACAATTATTTATTTTAGATTTTGCGGGGTGACAATAGAGGCTCGGGAAAGCGACGGCCGCTCTGTCTTACTCCTTGGACGATCGGGTGCAGCTTTTGGACTCTGTAGAAGAACTGGCGGGCATTGATGAAGAAATGCTCTCTCTCTTCAGGCTCTCTGGCTCTCTATGCGCGTCTATCTCTGTATCTCTCTCTGTATCTGCCTCTGTGTATATGTGTATCTCCGTATCTCTGTGTGTCCTCGCAAGGGAATGGCACCCTGCTATTTATAAGAGTGGGGGGCATCCTTAGGGTTTACAATGATTACCCATTCATGAAAGTCGGCGGCTGAGGATCATTAAATCTGGGCCATTCATCGAGATTTGAGCAATAAATATCTGATTGACATAAATCCTCCAGATTTATCATGCCGACCTCGGATTCTTCGACACGTGTCTTTAATTGGCTTATTTGCAAATGATCTGATTTGATCCCAATATTTTATTAGGATTTGCTGAGAGATTTCGATCAATCTGATGCCACGTGCCCTGCTATCATTTCACGTGTCTGAGCCGCAGGAAAGTTAGGCCGTATAAAGCTGGCCACGTGTCTAGGCTGCCTAAGAGTGGCCCCCCCTTGAACATGAGTATGAGTGAACCGCATGGAGATGGCCTTTGTGAGCCGCATGGGGATGGTCTTCGTGGACCGCATGGAGTTGTCCTTTATAAGCCGCATGGAGCTAGTCTTTGTGAGCCGCATGGGGCTAGTCTTTGTCAGCCGTATGGGACTGGTCTTTATGAGCCGTATGGGAGAGTCCCCGCTTGGACCGCATACAACTGTCCACGTGTCAAAGCCACATGACCGTTTCTGAATCTCGGGAGATTATGTCAGAGATTTTCATCGCTTCCCAAGGAATCCGTCATTATGAGGGAGTCATAATGATATCTTCGTATCAGAACTGTCACCTCGTCAAAGTTGTTAGCTGTCAAGGCATTTAATACAAACACGAGAGAGCTGTTTGTAGGCCACGTGGCTCCTCTTTGAGCTGCATAGGACTTGCTTGAGCCGCATAGTCGCTCGAGCTGCATGAACTCTCTGAGCCGCATGAACTGTCTGAGCCGCAGGGGGCTCTCTGGCCGCATGGATCTTTCTTTATTCTTTTTCATGCTTCTACAAGACCCCCTTCAAAGTTTTCAATTTGCAAAATTGAAATACTTTGAATAAGAAGCATGGCCATATATTCTTCTGACCGGATATAATGTTCTGGCCGCATGGATGTTTCGGCTGTATGGATATCTCAGCCGTATGACCATCCGAGTCGTATGGTCGTTTCAGTCGCATGGCCATCCAAACCGCATGGACTCTTTGCCACATCATTATGTCATGCGTGCAAATCTTTATAGGGCAGAATCCCAAGAGTTTAGTCTTTAATTAGCTAGTTTGTCTCGATAACCGAAGAGTCGATCACTTTGTACGAGGCGTTGGTCCATGGTCCTCCTTCTTCTGTCTATAAAATAGAAGGGTATTTGGACGGACTTCTCTCCTGTCTTCAACTCTTCTTGACTCAGATTCCTGTCTTGTTTTCTTCCTCCGATCATCAGACAACAATGGCTCCCAAGTCTTCCAGGGCTGTGAAGAAGGCTGCGGCGAAGAGTAAGAAATCGGCTTCGTCTTCGACTGTCGCGTCCCCCGTTCATCTTGACGTTCACATTGCCCTCGAAGGTAAGGACTATGTAGAGGATTGAATACTTCGAAACCCTAAAAAAGCCTGTTCTGTTGCATGCTTCGTGCACAAGCCCTTGATACAAACTTTTCAAATTACGTGGTCCGCATACACATCCCATGACCGAACCGCATGGGGGTATACCCCATGTCCAAGCCGCATGAGAGTTGTCTTAAACGAGCTGCATGAACACTTCTGAATGTTTTTCGACTGTTTTCATTTCCTTTGTCTTTGGCTCTTGCAGTATCTCCACCGGATGCTGGGATCGTAGTAACAGAGGAGCCGCCACCTCCTTCCATCAAATATGAGTCATCTTCTGTAAAGGGGAAGGCGATACCGAAAAAAGAACCGACGCCTGAGGGGGAGGGCAGCCTTCCAAATATCAAAACCGCTGAGGGTGGTTGCGTTGGGAATTCTAATTCTCCTACTCTGGGCGAGGACCTTTCTCAATTGCATCCTTCATATGTAAGGTGGTTGAGGGAATGGTATACGCGCTTCCGCAACTAGGATCCAGGGGCTTCTCGTAGATGTCTATCTTTTTAATTTCTTACTGTAGTCTTTGTTTTGCTTTTCTTTCCTTCTTATCTGCATGAAGAACTTCTTGTACTTGCTTGTAGTCGTGGATGTAACCGACTTCTGAATGAATGGAATATATTTGCTTCACTCTTTTGCTTTGTAGTAGTCATCTTATTGGGACATTTTTCGTGGACCTATTGCCCCTAACGTACCCTGGTTTTGGATACGGATAATAAGTTTAAAAGGGGCCAACATACTTACTCAGAGGTAATGAGGACATGGCAAGTATGAGGATTTCTTCGACGGAGCCTTCCTACTCAGAGGTAATGAGGACATGGCAGGAGTGGACTCAATGAAGAGGGGGTACATAGAACGACTCAGAGGTAATGAGGACTTGGAAGTTCTATGCAAGGGGTGATTTGTTTTTGGCGGAAGTGAAACGACTCAGAGGTAATGAGGACATGGCCGTTTTTGGAAATTTGTGGATCGGTTACCCTTTTTGTGCACTGGGAGTGCGGGTAGTGGATCATGAGGGAGGATCTCTTCCAGGACAAAAGTTCAGGGGTATGATGATATATGACTTACTATCCGAGAGAGTGACCGGAACGTGAGTTCAGAGGCACCAGCGGGTACAAGACTCGATAATTTAGAATATTGTGGATGTGAGTTCAGCGGCACCAGTGGGTACGTGACTCGATAATCTGGAATATTGAAATGTGAGTTCAGTGGCACAAGTGGGTACATGACTCGATAATTTGGGATGTTGTGGATATGAGTTCAGCGGCACCAGCGGGTACATGACTCGATAATCTGGGATGTTAAAATATGAGTTCAGTGACACCAGTGGGTACATGACTCGGTAATCCGGAATGTGTCGTTTAGATATAATATTTCTTCAAGAACTTGCCATTGACGGGCAACATGAGCAAGTCTCCGTTTTGTTTGGCGTTGCGGTAAGCACCGTTGGAGAATACAGCCTCGATGATAAATAGACCTTCCTATTTTGGCTGGAACTTGCCGGCGATCTTGTGAGTCATGACCATCGGCCTCCGGACTGCCAGAACGAGATCGTCCACCTGGAATGTTCTGATTTTGACCTTCTTGTTGAAGGCTCCGGAGATACACGCTTGGTATAGCTCGATTCTTTACTGAGCCAGGAGGCGCTTTTCATCTAAGGCCTCTAACTCTTATACGTGCTTGGTATAGCTCGATTCTTTACTGAGCCAGGAGGCGCTTATCATCCGTCGTTAAGTGATAAGTGAGGGCGACGCGGAGTGAGGGTATTTGAGTCTCCAATGGGAGAACTGCCTCACTCCCGTATACCAGGGAGAATGGTGTATTCCCAGTGGCTGTTCGAACCGTGGTACGGTACGCCCATAAGCATTCACCAAGCTTCTCGTTCCAGTCACGTTTATTGGACGATACAAACTTCTTGAGTAACTTGATGATGGTTTTATTGAATGCTTCTGCCAACCCATTTGCTACTGGATTGTATGGTGTCGAAGCAATATTCTGGATACGGTGCTTATCGCAAAACCGATAGAAGGCGTAGCTTGCAAACTGCAGACCATTATCGTAGATGATCCTTCGGGGCAGTCCAAAGTGATAGATGACGTGATGCTTGAGGAAGTTGATCACGTTCGAGGTTTTGACTTCTGCAAGTAGGACAACTTCTGTCCATTTGGAGAAGTAATCTGTAATTGCGAGTATGAAGCGATGTCCTCGGGAGGAAGGTGGAGTAATCGGACTAATGATATCCATCCCCCATGCTTCGAATGGCCATGATGCCACTGTCGGATGTAGAAATTCGAATGGTTGGTAGATGAAGTCAGCATAGACTTGGCAGGCTTTGTACCTTCTAGCATAGTCTATTGCATCCGCTACCATCGTGGGCCAGTGGTAGCCCATTCGGCGAAGACGGTCTTGCAATTTAGGGCCAGGCTGATGGGCCCCACAGACACCGTCATGAGCTTCGCGTACGGCTTCCTTGGCTTCCGTGTTTGACAGACACTGAAGCAATAGCCCATCGTAGGATCGTCGATACAGCATTTTCGTCTCTGTATCATAGAAGAATGTGAAAGAACGCCGTCTGATGGAGGTGGCTTCCTTTGGGTTCTCGGGCAGGATATCGTAGACGACAAAGTCAATAAATGGTTGTCTCTAAACTAGGACATCATCGATCGTCTGAGCGGAATAACTCACCACGTATTGAACGTTGTTTTTGGGGCAGACCAGTTCGTAGCCTATCACATCTACCGATTGATGAGTATGATTTGGTACTGCTAGGGAAGCGGCCAGGCCTGCTAAGGCAATGGCCTCGATGTTTCGGAGTCTGGGAACGTACTCGATGAAGAACCCCTCAAACGATGAGATGATGTCGATCATTATTTGGTGATAGGAGATCATGCCTTCTTGGCGGACTTCGTATGAACCCCGGATCTGATTGACGATTAACTGTGAATCGCCGTATGCTTCAAGATATTCTACCCCCAGTTCTCTTGCAAGTTGGAGGCCAATGACAAAAGCGTTGTACTCGGCCACATTATTAGAGCAGGGTTCTGTGAGGGAGTAAGCGCGATTGATTACCAATCCGGAAGAAGAAACCAGCACCACCCCGACTCCAACGACGATGTTGCCCTTAGGTCCGGTCCTTGAGGCGCCATTGAAGAACATTCGCCATATATCATCGTGAGAGGTTGCATGCGAGTCGACGACCTTATCTGGGATCTCTTCATATATTCTGGACGACTCCGAGCCCGGGTGGGCTGCCAAAAAGTCTGCCAGGGCTTGGACTTTGACAGCCTTTTGCGAGACGAAGATCATATGATTAGGGGACAGCAATATTGCCCATGTAGCGAGGCGAGAGCTGAGTGCCCCTGGTTTAGTCATGAGGACCCTGAGAGGGTTGACTCATGAGATCACATGTATTATTTGTCCAGTGACATAGTGCCGCGTCTTCTGAATGGCGAACACCAGGGCAAGGCATTCCCTCTCCACAGCGGTGTATCGGTGCTCTGGCCAAATCATCATTCGACTGAGGTAATATATTGCTTGCTCATGGCCTGCATCATTGTTTTGTGCTAGCAGGGCTCCGAAGGAATGCTCCATTGCTCGTACATAGAGCAGGAATGGTTCTCCAGCAACCGGGGCCACCAGGACTGGAGGGTTCGACAAATATTCTTTGATGCTGTCGAAGGCACGCTGGCATTCTTTGTCCCATACGAACGAGATGCCTTTCTTCATGAGGTGGGTAAATGGTCGACATCGCCCGGAGAGGTTAGAAATGAACCTCCTGATGTAAGCTAGCCTCCCTTGAAGGCCTCCGAGTTTGCGAAGATTTCTCGGGGGACCCATCTCCATGATTGCCTTTGTCTTCTCAGGGTCTACATGGATACCCTGGGCGGTGATGATGAAACCCAAGAACTTCCTGCTGGATACGCCCAGGAAGGACTTTGTAGGGTTCATTTTCAAATTGTGCGCTCGTATCAGGTCGAATACCGTCCTCAGATCCTGCAGATGGTCTCCTTTACAGCGACTCTAGACGGCGATGTCATCAACATAGCACTCCACCGTCTTGCGTAAGTAGTCTCTAAAGATAATGCTCATGGCTCTTTGATATGTGGCGCCGGTATTCTTCAAACCGAAAGGCATGACTGTGTAGCAGTATGTGCCAATCGGTGTTCAAAATGATGTATGCTTTTCGTCGTCAGGAGACATCTTAATTTGGTTGTACCCCGAGAAACCATCCATGAATGACATACGTTCGAAGCCGCAGGTGTTGTCAATAATGATGTCCGTGATCGAGAGGAGGAATTCATCCTTAGGGCAAGCCTCATTCAGGTTGCAGAAGTCGATGCAGTTTCGAATCTTCCTATTCTTCTTGAGGACGGGTACTATGTTTGTGACCCAATCCGAGTGTTGTTCCTCACGAATGAAGCCGCTAGCTATCAGTTTGTTGACTTCGGCTTCGATCGCATCAATGATGCCCTGGCGGAAGCGTCGCTGTTGTTGTTTGACCGACTTTACATCTGGCCGAATGTTGAGTTTATGAAGAGCAATATCGGGATTTAACCCTGGCATGTCTTCATAGCTCCAGGCGAACACATCAATATATTCTTTGACAAGTTCCAGCAGCGATTCTCGCTCTTCGTCTGTTAAGCTTTTACTGACGAAGATCGGTTTTGGAGAAAATTTGCTGCCGAGATCCACTTGTATGACCTTATCTTCAGTAGGAGGTTCTCTCTGTTCGAACCGCTTTTTCTATTGTGTATCCAGCTGTTGGGCCTACGGCTCTAGCTCGAGGATTTCAGGGATGTCTTCATCTTCTTCATAAGCGTCGATGAATGCCATGTTGACTGACAAGACTTGTCTGAATATGTCTCCGATGCTGGTATCCGAGTCAGAAGTTGGTGACCCGGTTGAATGTGACTGCCAGTCACATTCTTCATCTGAACTCTCAGGGGTCATTGTGGGTGTTACATACCCTACTCCACATCAAGTTTTGCTATAGTAGTCCCGTGGTTTGCCAGCCGGGATCGGTGGCTTCAAGGGTAATCGTCGTCCAGTACCGTAGTTCAAGCCTGGCGTCGTCTCCAGATCATACCCCTATTTTTGTATGAGATATTTGGATTGGGGGATATAAAGATACAGAGGCAGTCTCCCGGCATCTGATCCAAGGTCGACTTCTTCTATGGTGAAGGGATGCGGATCGTCTTTCCGGTCGAAGATGATTGGATGGTCCCCTCCCTCGATTATGCGGTAAGCGTCTTCCACTGGAGTAAGCTGGATTACGGTGTACACATTTGTCACCTGTGTGTAGGTGAGTGCCTATACCGTGTTCTATTGCATATATTGTACACAGCTTATTAAGCTCGAGGTAGTTCAAAGATAGCCCTTTATTGATAAAGTAAGGTATCTTTTCTAGGGGATTATATCATCTGTGGAGGAAACATCAGTGTGGGCAGCCACGTACTTGGCTAGCTCCGGTTCCTCTTCGGCTACCCCCTGTATAAACGAAGACTGAGAGGACGACCTGGGCAGCTTGATCGTCAGAGGTTCAGCTGGTGGAGCAGAGCGTAGAGTTATTGGCAGACTAGCGACCCCCAGTCTGGTGCTCGATGCTGGGCGGGGAGTGGTTGGTTTGCTAGAAATTCCAAGCCTTGCATCGGGGTGACGATCCTTCTTAGGAAGGCGTATCGTCATTGGCTTGTCGGAGGGATTGAGCTTCTCCGTTTGCGGCTGGCCGACTCTCTGCAGCCTGATTATCAATGGCTCTGTTGAGGGTCTTGGTATTTGGCCAGACCTTGGCAGCCGGATTATCATCTGCTCTTCTTGTGCCGAGAGGCTGATTGCGTCCTTACGCAGAGTGGCGGTAAGGGGTACAGACTTGCCAGGTTTACGAGCTTGGAGGTGGATCATCAGAGGTTCTTCTGATCCTGTGGCTGTCTCGGTACGAGCTTGCACATCTCCTTCACCAAGATGCTTCTTCGACTTTTTGTACAGACATGAGTCTGAGTAGTAGGATTCGACCCCTTTGAAGGGATCGATATCAGCAAATTCTGTCCTCACGAAGCCGTGTTTGTCGACATATTTGAAGCACTGGTGCAGCATGGAAGGCACGATCATATAATTGTGTATCCACGGGCGCCCCAAGAGGATGTTGTAAGAAGTGTCTGCATCTATGACGTAGCAGGTGACTTCTGATTGGAGATCGCCAATTTGATACTTCAGATGAATCTTTCCAATTGGGTAGCTCCTGCCCGAATTGAAACCGCTGATGGCGGTGCTTGTAGGCGTCAGACGATGCATTGGGATGCGAAGATGATGTAGCAGGCCCTTCGGGATAATGCTTATGGAAGATCCAGGATCAATATGCATCCGATCCACCTTTACGTCGTCGATGTATCCAGTGTAGTATAGCAGGCGATCATGCAGGTTGGTTTTGATGAGCATGTCCTGCGGAGTAAAGACAATGTTGGGCATCGCTCCCGTACAGGTGCTGTCTTGGAGATCTGCAGGAGGCTTCTCTCCCGTGAGGTTGACCTGAGCCAGGTATGCGTCAACATTTTGGAGTGCATCGCTCAAAGCCGCACGAACATCCTTTGAGAGTCTCAGAAGCTCGTATAATGACAACTTGGCCGGTGTGTTGGCCAATTGCGCTAAGATGTCGAAGTTGTAGGGCTTCTCCAGCCCTTGTGATGCCTCTTTTTGGAGGGATTTGTCAAAGCGAGTCTCCCCCGGCCTAGGCTTGTCGGTCGTCGGAGGCTGAGCCGGTCCCGGAGCGTCAGTTGTAGCGGGCTGATGATCTTCAACCGGGTTGTCAGCCACAGGTTGGGATTGTTTCCCCGACCGCGTGACGACGGCTATAGCTTCTTCGATATCTGCTGAGATTGTGCGGCAGGACCTGACTTTTCCGCTCTTCTTCTTGCAGATGGAAGATGATGTGGGCCGAGTCACTTCTGATACCAAGTCTGGATGGATCCACATGACCTCCCCTCGTGATATGGTGAGGGGCGCTAGACCAGCAGCCTGATCCCGGGGAGGAAGAAGATTAGCAATCTCCATTGTCGCCAGAGGGATGGGGACCACACTGTCTTAGGTTTCCGTTGGAGGGAAGCTGTCGAATTGTACTGACACCATATTGGCTGTGACTGTTACCTCTTCGAAATTGAAGGCCAGAGCGTTCGAATCGATGAGATTTTGGATGTACCGTTTTAGTTAGTAGCAGTCGTGTGTGGCATGGTGGACGTAGCGGTGGTAATGGCAGTACTTTGGGTTCTCCATGTATGCCTGTCGCGGTTCTCGTCTTGGTGGAGGAAGCTGAATTCTGTCTCCTTGTATGAGCATGTCCAAGCTGGGCTTGACGTGACCGTCTTCGAAGGAGTAAGTGATTTATGGCCATTGTTTGTCTGCCGGCTTTGGCTCAGGTTTCTGTGCTGTATCGGTGACCATAGCCTGCTTACCCCTGCTGTCCCAATTGTTGGAGGGGCTACCCCCATTATCGTTGTTGGTATTAGGACGCTTGCCCTTGTTCTCTCCGTTCGAGATATGCAATCCAAATTGGCGAGCCTTCTTCAATCGTTCTTCGGCGCTTGTGGCATTGATGATGAACGTCTTCCAGTCCTTGAATTGACTTTCGCCCATCCAGAGACTGATTGTTAGGAGCAATCTCTTATGGAAAATTTCAATCAAGGAGGAATCCGAATTTCCAGATGGCAGCTTCATTGCGGTTTGGCGAAACCGCTCGATATAGTTTTTTGTTAGCTCTTTCTCCCCTTAGACGACGTCCATGAGGGTGGACATTGTGATGTCCTGCCCTACTTCGTAGAATCTTTCCAAGAACATGCGCTTGAAGCCGGCGAAGGAGTGGATGCAGTTGTCTGGCAGGTTGCGGTACCAGTCGAAGGCGACCCTTCCAATCCTCCGATGAATAATCGTGTGAGAATGGCATCGTCATAGGGCAGATGGTCGGTGGTGTCCTCGAAGCAATTGATGTACCGACTTGCTGAGGTCTTGCCATCATAAGGATTGATATTGAACGGCTTATATCTTGGCGGAAAGGGGACATCCCTCCATGCAGCAGGGTACGGTTACCGTATTCTGAGGTCTGGAGAATTTTCTCGAGTGTGAAACATGGCACGAAGCTCCTGGACCTCTCTTCTCGCTTCGCGGGCCTCGTCTACGGTGGTGGGGGCCGTTGTTTCAGGAGGATTGTTGCCCGAATTCGGTGCCGCCGAATTTGAGTCCGCATTGACCGCAGGACCTGCGCTTGTTTGGCCAGGCGTCCCTCCTTGCAGAGTTGGAAGGGCCGTTTTGATCTCGTCCACAGACTTGACCAAGGCAAGCAATATGGCTTCGAGAGTGTCGATGCGTTGGCGATCACTGGAACCACCTTGGCTGCTATCTGTCATGAATACCGTCTTTATATGGGGAGAGGTGGACAGAGCGGTAGAGTAAGCGCCCTCCGAATCATACCCCTGTAGTGAAAAGTCATCGGGGTATGTGGTTATGTTCTCTTTTAGTTCGGACTCAGAAGGAACAGTACCCCCAGTCTCCGAGTTCGCCTCGTCTTGGGAGTTATGGACGTGCTCGGGGACGTCAGGGTTTGCTGCATCTGATGGGAGAGTTGTCTCCCCCGGCTCGTCTTCTTGGAATATCGAATTGTCGTGGAGGTTCGGAGGAGTGCTACCCCCAGTCCCAGCAACCCCCAGCATTGTGGACGACGAATCTTCCACTGTAGCAGATTTTGTCTTAGAACGGGTGCCTTGGAAAACTCTGATAGTGGGCACCCGTTTAGACGACAGTCTTTTAGTCGAAGTGGTTGAAATCTTTGGGCTGGGACTTTCTGAGCAGAGTTGCAGGAGACGACGGGAAGTGCCTCGTCCTCTGAAGACGGCTGTTGCTGTCTTTGAAAGACGGACCGCCGGTCTTCTCGTACCGTCGCATTATTGCAGCAGCAGTTGACGATGACTTGGGTACAGTGGCGTCCGTGGGAGGACTCTTTGTACCCCGATGCGTCTTCTCTTTCCTTGCGTTTGGGAGGATGGCCTCACGCAAGTCAGATGGGTCTGGATCGACCATGTTTGCTCCCTGGATTTTGGAAGACTTTTGGGAACCTCCCTGTCAGTTTGCCGCCGGGGGCTGAACTCGAGTGGTTCTGTACAACCTCCCATCTGAGGCCCACATAACGGTATACGGGACGCTCGGATGGTCATCGACCGAATCAGCGGACCGAGCTTACCAGGCTCGTGCTGCCCTAGGCTTCTTCGCTCTAGTGCGTAAGGGCACATAGTAGGAAGAGTCTGGCTGATGCTGGAGAGAGTTAGACATATCTTCTTGGGAGCACAAGAGATCAGGACCATAGGAGAGGCGGTCGAAGACGGAGCCACGTGAAGTGGGTGTTATGCGGCTGTCATCAGTAATCTTCATGCAGCTGGAAGATGTAGCCACATAGGTATTCTTCATGCGACTGGGAGTCTCAGCCGCATAAGTTTTTTTCATGCGGCTGGATGATCTGGCCGCATATACTTTCTTCATGCGGCTGGCAGATTCATCCGTATGAGCCTCCTGTATGTAGTTGGCAGATTTGGCCACAGGAGTGTTCGATTCTTCTTGGGGCGCATAGAGTCGCTCTTTGTCCCTGCAAGTCCAGCATCGTACTGTTTTCCTCTGCTGGACTTGGGGACAGCAGAGTACTCTACGGCTCGAAGTGGAGCCGTATGAGAGTCGCCTTCGCCGTCTTGGGTAGCAGAGAGTATCCCGTCCAGAGCTTGTGGAGGAGCAAATGATTTTGGCCTCCACTCACAGCGAGCTTTCTTTGTGCGGGTTCGCTTCTGGATCGGGCCAGCACTTCCTTCAGAGAGCATTTATTCAAACGCATGTTGGTCGAAACGGACGACCATCTTCTGTTGCGTGGAGCCAAGTTTGGTTGCATCCGATTGCGTCACCAACTCCTCAGCCGTGGAGAAGTTTGTCCCTAGCAGAGTCGCCATCGTATTTGCCATGAAAGCCTAGGGACGAAAACCTAGGTACAGTAGTCTAAGTACAATTATTTATTTTAGATTCTGGGGGGTGACGATAGAGGCTCGGGAAAGCGATTGCCGCTCTGCCTTACTCCTTGGACGATCGGGTGCAGCTTTTGGACTCTATAGAAGAACTGGCAGGCGTTGATGAAGAAATGCTCTCTTTCTTCAGGCTCTCTGGCTCTCTATGCGCGTCTGTCTCTGTATCTCCCTCTGTATCTGCCTCTGTGTATATGTGTCTCTCCGTATCTCTGTGTGTCCTCACAAGGGAATGGCACCCTGCTATTTATAAGAGTGGAGGACATCCTTAGGGTTTACAATGATTACCCATTCTTGAAAGTTGGCGGCTGAGGATCATTAAATCTGGGCCGTTCATCGAGATTTGAGCAATAAATGTGATTACATCAAATCTTTTGTGGATAATTAATACTGATTGACATAAATCCTCCTGATTTGTCATGTCAACCTCGGATTCCTCGATATGTGTCTTTAATTGGTTTATTTGCAAATGATTTGATTTGATCCCAATATTTTATTGGGATTTGCTGAGAGATTTCGTTCAATCTGATGCCACGTGCCCTGCTATCACGCCACGTGTCTGAGCCGCAGGATAGTTGGGCCGCATAAAGCTGGCCACGTGTCCAGGCTGCCTAAGAGTGGCCCCCCCTTGAACATGAGTATGAGTGAACCGCATGGAGATGGCCTTTGTGAGCCATATGGGGATGGTCTTCGTGGACCGCATGGAGCTGTCCTTCATAAGCCGCATGGAGCTAGTCTTTGTGAGCCGCATGGGGCTAGTCTTTGTGAGCCGTATGGGGCTGGTCTTCATGAGCCGCATGGGAGAGTCCCCGCTTGGGCCGTATATAATTTTCCACGTGTCAAAGCCACATAACCGTTTCTGAATCTCGGGAGATTGTGTCAGAGATTTTCATCGCTTCCCAAGGAATCCGTCATTATGAGGGAGTCATAATGATATCTTCGTATCAGAACTGTCACCTCGTCAAAGCTGTCAGCCGTCAAGGCATTTAATGTAAACACGAGAGAGCTGTTTGTAGGCCACGTGGAACCTTTTTGAGCTGCATAGTCGCTCGAGTCGCATGAACTCTCTGAGGCGCATGAACTGTCTGAGCCGCAGGGGGCTCTCTGGCCACATGGACCTTTCTTTATTCTTTTCCATGCTTCTATAGACGTTCTCTCAGATTCTTCTACGATACAAAGACAAAAATGCTGTATCGGCGATCCTATGATGGATTACTGCTCCGGTGTTTGTCAAATACGGAAGCCAAAGAAGCCGTGCGCGAAGCTCACGACGACGTTTGTGGGGCCCATCAACCTGGCTCAAAATTGCAAGACCGTCTTTACCGGATGGGCTATTACTGTCCTACGAAGGTAGCAGATGCGATAGACTATGCAAAAAAGTGTAAAGCTTGTCAGGTCCACGCAGATTTTATACATCAACCATCCGAATTCCTACATTCGACGATGGCATCTTGGCCATTCGAATCATGGGGAATGGACATCATTGGTACAATCACTCTACCTTCGTCTAGAGGACACCGCTTCATACTCACAATTACAGCCTACTTCTCCAAATGGGTAAAAGTTATTCTGCTTACAAAAGTGAAGACATCAAACGTGATCAACTTCGTCAAACATCACGTCATCTATCGCTTTGGACTGCCTCGAAGGATCATCCACGACAATGGTCCGCAGTCCGCAAGCCATGCCTTCTATCGATTTTGCGACAAACATCGAATCTAAAATGTTGCCTCAACACCGAACAACCCGACGGCTAATGGTCTGGCTGAAGCATTCAACAAAACAATAATCAAGCTTCTCAAGAAGTTCGTGTCCTCAAACAAATACGACTGGAATTAAAAGCTTGGCGAATACTTATGGGCGTACCGTACTGAAGTCCGGACGGCCACTGGAAACACACCATTCTCTTTGGTATACGGAAGTGAGGCAGTTCTTCCATTGGAAACTCAAATCCCCTCGCTCTGCGTCGCCCTCACTTACCGATTAACGACGGATGATAACTACCATCGTCGACTACAAGAATTGGAGGCCTTAGATGAGAAGCGCCTGCTAGCTCAACAACGAATCGAGCTTTATCAAACCCGCATCTCTGGAGCCTTCAAAAAAAGTCAAGCTAAAAACATTCCAAGTAGGCGATCTCGTTTTGGTAGTTCGGAGGCCGATGGTTATGACTCATAAAACCGCCGACAAGTTCCAAACCAAGGGAAAAGGCCCATTTATTATTGAGGTTGTATTCTCCAATGGTGCATACCGTCTCGTAAAGCAAAATGGAGACTTGCTCATGATGCCCGTCAACGGCAAGTTCCTGAAGAAATGTGTCTAAACGACATCCGCCGAGTCAACCGGATTGTTGAGTTATGTACCCTTAAGTACCGCTGAACTTACACTCTAGTCACTCCAAATGAATCCATATCGCATCTTCTGGATAGTAAGTCATGTATGATCATACCTCTGAACTTCCTCCCTAAAAGAGCATCTTTCTCATAATCTATTAATCGCGCTTTCAGTACATAAAAAAGGGTAACAGGTCCACAAAATTTCAGAAACAACCACGTCGATGTCACCTCTGAGTTGTTTCTCTTCCGTCACAAACAAATCACCCCTTACGTAGAACTTTCATGTCCATATTACCTCTGAGTTGTTCTATGTACCATTCGTTGAGTCCACTCCTGCCACATCCTCATTACCTCTGAGTAGAAAGACTCCGTTGTAAAACCCTCATATTTACCACGTCCTCATTATCTCTGAGTAAGTATGTTGGTTTTCTCTCGACTTATTATCCGTACCCAAAACCAGGGTACTCCAAGGGTAATAAGCCCACAAATGTCCACAGTTGACCATAAATGTCCACAGTTGACCACAAATGTCCACAGTTGACCACAAATGTCCGCAGCTGACCACAAATATTGTACTAGGTTCTCTAGTACATGCGCCTCTTTTTTCACCTTCACATGCCGCTGGAGCCCAGCTGTTCCATGGCATTCTTTCGTCCAATACCAAGAACATCCATGTTCGCCTTACCACGGAGTCGTTCTAGGTATATCTATCGAGCTTATTATCCATACCTAAAATCAAGGTATGCTAAGGATAATAGGTCCACAGAAAGTCCCCCAGTGGGGCAAGTACCATAACACCAAAAGTATTATACGAACACAACACATACCACAAATAAAGGATGAAGTAAACATATTCATTCATTTAAAATCAAAAGTCCTACATTTTACTGGGACCAAGTCCCTATTAAAAAAGGAAAAAAATGGAGGGATACAATAATGAAAGAGAGAAAAATACGATCACGGCTCGACGACGCACAGTTCTCTGAGACGGTCCTTCAGCTTGGTCGTCGACCGCTCAATCCTCAGTATGGCCCGACGCTCAGCCTCTTGAGTTAACTTCTCTGCATCCTCCATATGCGCATGTGCCTGCCAACCATCTTCAAGTTTCTTCAGTGCACGCTCTAAGGAAGCAGAGGTTCGGGTGACCTAGTCGGTCTCCCGAAAAATTATCTCCTTATCTTTGCGGGAAGCCTGGATCTCAGATTCTAAAAAAGCCATTTTCCTTTAAAGCTGGAGGATCTGCTCGTTGGTATCGGCTATCCCACGAGATGTGGCCTCTTTCTGAGCGATACAGTCTTCTCCTCTACGGCTTAGTTGATCGAACTTCAGAGACAGATCATGAAGATCCTTCACTAGAGCAGGCTTGGACGTATCCCGTACCGTCCTTACCTTTTCTATGGCTGTTATAAGGAAAGCGTTCTCCTGATCTATTGCTAAGGACATATCGACTTGCCGCAGTGCTTTAAACTGAGCCACGAGCTGATCAGCTTCTATTAAATTGGGCTCCAAGAGCTCGACCATCCCTGCCCCGCCGAGGAGTGTTCTGAGGAGTTCAATCTGACCACGGGCACATTGACGAGCCAATGCAAAAGATGTCCCCCTCTCCAGGACAGCTTCGACCCCTCGTTTCAGATGGCGGTAGAAACTATCAATCACGTCCTTCGATGATTTATCCAGAACATCTGAAGAAGATGGTGTCAAAGAAAGAGTAGCTGGCAGAGTCGAAGAAGGTGGTGAAGAAGATACACCAGAGCTTGATGCCCCTATCACTAAGGACACAAGTTCTGAGTGATAGGACGCCTGAATAGCAGTCATCTCCTCCTCTGCAGCCTGAAGGATTCGAAGATTGGGTAGTGCAAAAAGGTCAACGTCTGGTGATAGAGGTACGTTAATCGAGGAGGGTGCAGGGACCATTTCTTCCCGTCCTAGTAGTTCCATTACGTCTCCTCCTGAACTCGACCCGGAAAGAGGTCCTTTGATAGAAGTTGGAGGAGGAGGAGGCATACTTCCTTCCACTGGATCCCCTCTGGTGACTTTTCCTCCGATGATGTCCGTCGTCGACAGCGAAGGAGTAGGACCTGTATGTCCGAAGCAACCATCGATCAACTTAACCCAAAGGATATGAAGATAGAGAAAATAAACCTCCTCACCAGTCAAGACATGACATAGCTTACCAGGAGAGGGTTGCTGAAGCTAAGGCTCACTCACAGCCACCATATCCTCTTCAATGGCGACATTTGAGCCAATTGTAGCTGCTTCCTCTACCCCAGTCGCCCCGGAGATGGATACAGCCGGATCACTATTAACCGGCTGAGGTTCAGCAACCTCGAGGACTGGTTCAGGAGATCCCATATCACACCGGGTTGAGATGTCAGCAGCAGGAGGAACCTCAGCCGTCGCTGGGACGACCGTGGTAGAAGTAAGCTCGGCAGTCATAGCACTAATTAAGGCGGCTATGGCCGGGTCAACCTCAGAGGAGGTAGCCGGCTCTGAGGAGTTCACTTCTCCTGACGCCTACAAAGAAAAGAAAAATTATCAGATTATATTTCAGAAAAGGAAGAACTAAAAAGATGGTCGTAACTCGATTCACCTCCGAAACGGCTTCGGCGTCCTCACTTCTCTCCCTAATGCTCGGCCCACGAGGCTTGACCGTGACCCATTTTCGGGAGTAAGTTATGACGTCGACAGAGGATTCATGCATGCTTCATTTTCATGAAAGACTAGGCCCAACAGGGGGCTGATCTGCCACCAAATCATCTGCAGGAGGAAGAGGCAAGTTATCATGGTCATCCTCTTCGTCCACCTTGACAGACTCCGAGTCAGACACATCAACTGTCCTCCCCTTCTTGGTCCTTGGCTTCTCCTCCAAGCCAGTACCAACAATGAGGCTGATACTTGGGTCAAAATCTCTTGGGGGCTTATTCACCATAACATGGTACAAGGCCACTATGTATAAAATATGTTCCGACTCGTTAGCAACGGGAACGAAGAAGGTAGCACGGGTGTGAACTGTGCTATAGTAGTGCCAAGCCCGGATGTCGTCAAGAATGCTACCCTCAAAACCCAGACAGGAGATGGGATTGTCCAAAAATATTTGACAGTACCCAAATTGTCGGAAGAATCGGCTGGGTAAGTAAGGCTGCAAAAAGACGGAGTTATGGTTGCGATACACCAGATGTGCAGGACCGATGTTCTGCAACCAGAGGAGAATCTTCTCGAGCAAGAATTTGGGAGACACAGCACCATCAAGATGCACGGCTCTTACTTCTTCATCAGTAAAATAAGGAACAGACATGAAAAAGGAGTATCTGTCCCCTCGTGCCAGCGCCATCCGACAGGCTGGCATAGTAGTGTACTCCCAGGGCATACGACGGTACTGGAAGATGAAGGCATCATCAGCAGTCACGTCATCCTCTGGGCCAGGCCTCATCAAAGACTGGTAATGTATCAATAGCCACACCATCAGATAATGGTAGGGCAGCTCGATTCGTTCAAAGTCTTTTGCCGTATCGCGAGCAATGACTTTGGACGAAAAGGTACAGAGGCCACGATATATGCTGCATACCATGGCGGGGAGTAGAGCTAGTCTGGACCCAAAGACTAGCTTCACCCCAGGAAGGATCATATTACGACTGATTCTCTCAATAGCACCAGCCCCTCCCGAAACTACAAAGTTCCGCAGCCATACCATCAGAAATCCCGCCAGGAGAGCCTTATCAGACATCTTCTGGGTATCCTGATAATAGTAATTAAAGGAGTCAAATTAGCTTCCAAATCTGTCACCCGTGGTTTTCACCCTCTTGGCAGTCGACACCTGATTCTGTACCTCCTCCCGGGTTCGAGGACTTCGGGGGAAAACCCGGCCTGAGGCGCCTAGCTTAAAAAGATAGCTGAGCCAGGTCTTGGTATAAGGAAGGTTCCCTTCCGAGCTATCGTTCTTCTTCTTTGATATCTGCTGGCACGTACTATAGTGACATAGTAGTTCCCGATAAACAGCCACAAAGCCCGGGAACTGTTGCTCCAATTCCTCGAATTATTCGTTCGTAGGGGTATACGCTTCAAAAAATTCATCTCCCCAGGGCAGCTTATAGACTTCACACATCTCATGGAGAGTGAGTCCCATCTCCCCTCTAGGTGTAAAGAAGGTCCCCATACGACGGTTGTACATCTCAAGAAGAGCCATGAATAGCTTCTTGTTTATGGACAGACCATAACAAGTGCCCCGTATGGCATGATAAAGACCAATCTCGAGCAGGAGATCCTTGTATGTCCGTAAGATCCACGAGGTCAAGTTGATCCATAAAGGGGTGGGGTTCATCCAGTTCAGCAGCGACAGCTGACCTGCGGGGTAAGACCTCTTTTGAGCAATCTGGTTCAGGAAAGTGTCAGCTGGGGAGAACCGAAAGTTGGGACCTTGCACATTTATGAAACTGCCCGGGGCTAACTCCATCACAGAGCGGCTGATCTGTATCTTTCTTGCAACTATCGACCTCGATGTTTTATTATAGTGAATATCACCCACGAACATCCCCTGCTGGCTCAGGGTTAGGGAGTCCGCCATTTTTTTGTCAATCGGCAACATATTGAACCAAGACAGCGGAAAGTGATGCTCTATCTGAGGAATGTGGATCGCCATCCCATTGGAAGAAAAACTCCAATATTCAGATATATCTAGAATGCTGGAGTTCTTTATAGTTAGGGTATCCCCAAAAAGGAACACAGGCTTCAAATGTTTGCCCTCTAGTTTCCTCGAGTTCATCATGCTCGAGAGAACGAATAAGGATTGGTTTCTGATATCCCTCAGCCTCTCCTCAGGTTGATCTTTAGTGATTTAGGCTGACGCATAATCGACCACATGGTCGAACCTAACACCCACAGCAGATTGAGCTTGACCAACCAAAAGCTCCCCCGAAGGATTGATCGGCAACTTCACTAAAAAGAAAAAAAAAGAAGAAGTCAGAAGATAGCCAGAGAAAACCACTTAATATTTTCTGAGCTTATGCGGCTCAGTTAGGTGGGTCTTCATGCGGCCCAGTTCATAAGGTGCTTATGCGGTCATGAGATTTTTTTCATGCGGCTCGGTCGTGAGACGTCTCTCATGCGGTTCGGTCATGAGACATCCCTCTTGCGGCTCGGCCATGAAGCAACTCTCATGCATCTCGGTCATGAAGCAACCCTCATACGGCTCGGTCATGAAGCAACCCTCATGTGGCACGGTCATGAAGCATCTCTCATGCGGCTCAGTCATGAGACATCTTTCATGCGGCTCGGCCGTGAAGCATATCTCATGCGGCTCAGTCATGAGACATCTCTCATGCGGCTAGGACATGAAGCATACCCCATGTGGCTCTGTTATGAGGCATCTCTCATGTGGCTCGGACATGAAGCATACCCCATGCGGCTCTGTCATGAGGCGTTCATACGGCCCATTCGGCACAGCTTATGCGAATTCATCACACAGAACTTGAACAGTTCAGTGAAGACGAAAAGAGCATCAACTATGTCGAAGCATAACAGAGAAAGGCCCGCACATAAAATATGCTACATAGCTATTGTGGTTAGGATTTGGATTCATGCAGTTTCTTTCCAAACTCTCTTACCATTAATAGAAGAATGAACGTCAGAGTGAATCGAACTCGCCGTGTTCGACGAGGAGGCAAGTCCTTTGCCCTTCGATGTAGCACTGGAAGAAGCCTTGGGAGCCATGGATGATCGAGAGAAGAGAAGACGACGACTAGGGCAATAAAAAATTGGAAGAAGAAAAGAAGGAACCTATCTCTTCAAAAACTACTCGAATTTATAGGCTGACAGAGACGTGTAAACCGATAGACAACGCTTCGGGTTTCGTGCTGCCTAAAAGATAAAGGCGACTCTTGGGATTCTATCCCCTTTCATGCAAAAGACCGCTCCAAATCATCAAATCAAATCTAAAATTTAATGCCGTCTCTTGGGATTCTATCCAAAATACGGCTTTAAATTATCAAAGCAAATTAAAAACAATTAATAGGACGCCTACGTGGCACGAGACCAGTATACGGCCAGAGAAGCCTGTGCGGCATGAAGAGCTTATACGGGCATACCCATGCTTCTTATTCAAAGTATTTCAATTTTACAAATTGAAAACTTTGAAGGGGGTCTTGTAGAATCATAAAAAAGAATATGAATTTTTATGCGGCCCAGAATCAACATAAAACTTCATGCAGCTCAAAACCTGGGGAGTTTCATGCGGCTCAAAATCACAGGGACTTCATGCGGCTCAGAAGCTTCATGCGGCCCACAAATAGTAGGGAACTTTATGCGGTTCGAAATCAGCCTGAGCAGCTGGCCTTAATTACTCTGACATAAAGACGACAGCTTTGAGAGAGATGATGGCTCTGACATAAGGACAAGACCTGGCATACTCCTAAAAAGACGAGAAAATTATCATGATATCTGGCACAGTTCACAAATTCCAAAGAAGATTCTTTATGCGGATCGCCTATGCGATCTTCATGCGGCTCAATTATGAGACAACTCTCATGCAGCTTAAGAATGGATTATCTCTCATGCGGCTCGGTCATGAGACGTCCTTCATGCGGCTCGATCATGGGACGTCCTTCATGAGGCTCGATCATGAGACACTTTTTATGCGGCTCGGCTATGGGACAGTCCTTCATGCGGCTCAGCCAGGATATATCCTTCATGCGGCTCGGCTATGGGATAGTCCTTCATGCGGCTCAGCCAGGATGCATCATTCATGCGGCTAGTCACAGAGTAGCAGTTGAGACACGTGGCAGAAATTGTCCAAGTCTTAATAGTTCATATTTAGTACAATAAATAGATCATGATCAATCTTAACCAATCCCCAGCTGCCCACTTCTCGAGGCACAGTTACAAGGATGTGGCCCAAAATTAGCCACGTGGCTCTACACCCCATTACTCATGAATTCCTATAAATAGCAAGGTGCTATTCCCTTGCATACACAGAGACACACAGAGAGATATATACACCCAGGCAGAGAGATAGCATTTCTTTACCGGAGTGAAGGTTGCATTCGATCGTCCAAGGAGTAACGTAGAGTTGATAGCACTTTTCCGAGCCACTACCGTCACCCACCCAGAATCTAAACTAAACAATTATACTTAGATTTCTTTTCCTAGATTTTGTTCCTAGGCTCTCATTTGTACAAGCGAGTTTGTAATTGTGAGTCAAAGTTCAGTCCTCTTATAAAACTATTCTGTTCTACGATAATCAATGGCAAACACACATATATATACATTAATAGGATATCCCTTACCCTAACATTATCCTATTTAACTAGTAGGTAACAATATGAGTTATATTATCCTTGTTACAGGTATTACCCTATTACCTATGTTAGGTGAATTCCTTTACCTACTTATTTTTAGTCATCATAGGCATAAGTATCACATATTACCTATCATTAATATCATAGATACCTAAACTCCCATTGTCTATTACCTATACTTAGGTAGGTCTCCTTAACACACACCCTCACTCTCATGCATTCCTCTCACAAGCCCTCACACTACCATAGCACTGATACACGTAGGCCAGCCAACACACATACTATAGATACCTAGGACACACATACTATTGTCTACACAATCTATGGACTGATACCCCAAGTTTGTACTTTTCTCCCTATCTCTACTTCATCCGACTGATATAGAAGTAGTAAACCTACCTACTGCCTTTTAGACTGCTATTAACTCCAACCACCTGCTATACGCCCATTTTACTAACTACCTATGCACCCGCTGACCAAGCATATATATATATATATATATATATATATATATATATACACACACACCTCTATGCACCTAGATGACACACAAGGTTGACACTTACCTACATTCATAGGTGCTCATGAATCATCATATTTACAATCTCCTAAGTATACATAGGTTCTCACTAACAGGCCCCTGCCTCCTTACAACTTGCTGTACTTGGCCAAGTGCTTGTGCCAAATCTAGGCAAACAGGGACAGAAAGTCCCTGTCCAACTGGCATGTAGGCCAAAGTAGGCCCTGACTCAGCCCCTACCTGGGTACACAGGCATCCAAAGAGGGAAAGCCTCCCTACCTTCACTGATTTCACAAATTCAGTCCCGAATTCCTGTGCACAAGCCTTGACTCTCCACTACTTCCTCATCCTTCCAATCATCTATCTAAACATATATCATTCCCTAACATTTACCTGATATCTATCGGTGGGGTTTGACACCACTGTATACCAAAGTGAGGAAAAAATTTAATGTAATGATAAAGTAGGGTGTTTTGATGATATTAGTTTTCGAGGTTAATCAAATATAGTAAATAAGAAAAAAAATTGAGTGCTTTAAGGATTAAATTTTTTATGAAGTTTGATGGGTATGAATTTTCTACTAATATAAGCTGAATTTTACTTTCAACTAAATTGATTAGAGATTGATTGAAATTCAATTTTCGAGTAGATTATGAAAGACAAATTTTAACTTGAGAATAAAATAAAATAAAAAATCAAGGAGTTTAAATTTTGTGGAGGTTAAAATTTTGAGGATAAATATCAAATGGAATCAAAAGAAAAGAAAATATGTTTCAACAAATTTAAATTTTGTGGAATATAAATTTAAGGAGAAATCAATCAAATTAGATAAAGAGTTGAGTATTGTTAAGGTGATATTGACGATTCGATGATTATGATGATATTGAACACGAATTTAAATTTTGAATATGGAGTTATTGATCATATTTTGATATTTGGAAATTATTACATATTTATGAGGTGGCATATTTGTAGGATTGATGACCTGGTTGATCGAATTTAGGCACTGATTGGGATGTCATGTACGTGATCATTTTTAAAACGACATCCGTTGATGCTATTTTCCAGTTATTTAAATCAACATGTATTCTTTTAGTGTTGTCACATCTCCTCGCCGAAAGTGTTGATCGTGTTTTTCTATCAAAGAAACTCTCATGTGCTCTCAAACCTATCAACCTTAGTTATTTCTTAATTTCGAGGATGAAATTCTTGTAAGTAGGGTAGACTATAAATGTCTTAAAATTTTACTATATATTTTTATTATGGTATTTGTATATCGAGTACGAATACGAATATAAAAATTATTTGTGAAATTGTATACAAAAGTTTTATATTTTTAATAAATATAGAGAATCAATATTTTGCTTCAATATATATACGATGAAAATATTTTTCTATTTTGTTTTGGTATAAAATGTATCGCACCAGAATTTCCAAACTTTACTTTTATTGTTTTATTATTATATAAATACTATTTTATTTGTTATACAAGTATAGGTACTCATTTAGAAAATAATGTTTTATGGAAGTAATAGTACTATTTTGCATGCAATGTAAAAGAAAATAAATCCATGTATAATTAAAAATTTTGATTTATAAAAATTATTTGGAATTATTTTTAATTTATAAAAACGTATTTTAAATTTAATTGATATTAATGTCTAAATATTTCTGGTGATTTAAATTGGAGTTGAGATTTTATTAAATTAGATTTAAATGGATTTAAATAAATGTGAGACTTGTCTAGTAGGGTTTAAAGCAATCAAAATCCTTATCTAACTAAGATTTCTCCACCCTATTTATAGGGAAGCCTTGCCATTATTTTTTTCAACAAAATTTTCTTAAACCATCACTACCAAATTTGTGTCCTGCACCATGTCTGTGTCTACCACTCTCTCTGTGTCATCCTGTTTTGGCCTCGAGTCCGACCTCGGGTCCAACCTCGGGTGTCTTTCTAATATTTTACGTCCAAATTATATCCCATAATACATCTTCGTGTCTGTGTCGGACACCACTGACACGAACTAAAACTTTTCCACTATCAAAACAGAAAACCCTAATTCTAAACTCTCTCCGGCCACGATCACTGGCCGATCGCCAAACAGACCACCACCCTAGCCGTCGACAGCATCGCTACGGCCAAGCCGAGTCACCCAACCGACGCAGCCACCGCCCTATCTTTTCCTGTCCCCAGCTAGGACAGCAACACCACTACCGCACCTGACTACCTCAGTGGCCGCCTCTGCCACAACAATGCAGTCTCCACCATACTCCCTGCGACAACTCTTCTCTGCCACCCACCACTACCACTGTCCCCTGCTTCCCTCCGTGACAGGGATGCCATCAATTGCCGTCGATGATCCCGCCAACCGATGACCCCCTCCGTTCAACCACCAATCACCTACCACTCCCACCACCACAAGTTTCCACCGCCAGGACCGGGTCCGCTCATCGGACCGTGAGCACCCCATCTTCCCCGTCCTTTTCATCGAGTGCTGGCCTGCCCTAGCCATCGTGACCGAACGTCTGGTTTTTTGCTCAGATCCAGTGTACCAGGGCATCAATCGATGTCATCCTCTATTATCTATACTCTCCGACGAGCTACTGCTCCCGAACCGATGAGCCACCATCCGGATCGAGAATCCCTCATCCTAGCTGCAGTGTGCTTTCCACTCTTCTTCCCTCCAACCTCCAGATCAGCCGATCCCGCCTCAACCATGCAGCCACCCCTTTCAACCGAACTCTGCCTCGACCATTTGCAGCAACACAGTGCCACTGTAAGTCGTCCTCCATTCTCGTCGCAACAATGACTATACGAGAGTCGTCGCTGATTCGGCCAGTGCCAGCTTCTAGCAACTGAGACCCTTGCGTGTCTCTTCTCCGACCGGAGACGCGCGCCCGGAGCAACCACGGTGAGCCTCTGTCTCTTTTAAACCCTCACCTTCTTTTCCACTCTCTCTATCACTCTATTTTTCTGCTCCCCCTCTCTCCCCATCTCGATCTGTCCCTTCCTTTATCATCTCTTTATTTTTAGTTTTGATTTATTACTGGAACATCAGTTTGTTGTGGGCTTAGAAATTGGGCTTGAGCCCTATGTATATTTTTTGGTAAGTAAATTAGTGGTTGGGCTTTTAGTATGTTGTTCAATTTTTGGGGTTTTAGTTAGTTAATAAATCAAATAATTTGATAAAGCCTTTGGTTTAGAATTTTTTATTTTATTTTTTTATTGGTTGGGCAAATATACATGGGCTACTTAATTACTTATAATTTGTGTTTAATATTTGTATATGAAACATATATATAGGTTTTATATATGGGCTATGGTTTGGGTTGATAGGAATTTATTTGGGGTATATATATAAACAGTTATTTTGTAAAAATCTTATATTTGGATTTTGAAATTATAAAGGTATTTTTTGTATTTAATAAATATTTTATTTTTGAAAGAATATTATATTGGGGCTTGGCCCCACAATTTCAAATTTTAGTTTTAAACCATAAAATGATTTTCTAGCTTTTTAATGGTTCTTTAAAAATATTGGGATTAATAAAATATAGTTTCCATGATTATAAATATTTTCTAGAAATAGTTCTATATATATTTATATTGCGAATTTTCCTCTTTGTTATCATCGTTGATCGTAACTAAATCGTGCGTTCCAATTTTTTTCGTATTTTTAGACCCTTACACATCGACCATGGCTATTGGAAAAATCGAGATATATTAAATCATCGCACCACACCATGTGTCACGACCCGCACCCACTGTGAGGGTACGAGTACGTAACAGCGTCCAGCCTACACCGCAGTGTCGGCGGTAGAACGCTGTTCTAAGTCTCTAACTAACCATCAACTCATGCAGTATATAATGTGCTCATCATGATCACTCCGAACGGAGGACAAGTATAAGATATGGTGTAACTCAATCACAGTCTAAGCACGATAAGATAACACAGATATATAACTAAGAAATTGAAGACAACAATAACTACTGAAATAATAACAACATCTCGAACAATCTCAAATACATCTCAAGTCTCAATTCTATACAACAAGCTCTAAATGAAAACAGATGCCAGTCTACTAACTAAATCCCGATCACTCCTGAGTGTCAGGGCCAAAGGTAGCTAACCCGTCTCCTGGTCCGTAATATGTAGGGCATGTGTCCTCAGGGCAATCATCTGTAAAATTTTCAACAGGTCCAATCAGGACAGGAACGAGCACAATCTCATCTAGAAAACCCAAGTAAATGACAGAGAACTATACAACAGTTATAGACAGTTGTATTGATGAATATGGCAATTTATGTTCAGGTGATGGTAAGAAAGACAGATAAAGTGCAAGGAAAGAAAATAACTAAACAAGAGAAGAATCATAGCAATGAAGACTGTAAAATAGAACTAGCTGAACCAGGGTAATATGATATAAAGTCCAGACAGCAATGTAGACAAGTGTAACTCCAATGTAAGTCCAGTACAAGATGAATCTAATACAAGATGTAACGCCCAGTCCCAAAATACGTAGGACTAGGAACGTAGACATGCCAGCTGTATTCATACAAAGTACACTCCAATATATGGAATCCTCGTACGAATACATAAGCTGTAAAATACAGTAGAACCATAACTAATCTCATCCACACAAATAAATGAATAAAAGATATCATATAATGAGAATGATTGTTTTGATACAATATGTTGGGCGGAGACAAATCTACTACCAACAAGTAAAGGAAAATACATAAGAAAAGATATGAATTTGGCGAGCGAAGCAAAGACGATCCAAGTACAATCATCCTCGAAGAAGTAGTGACGATCATGGCCACGGATAGAGCACCTGCGAAAGACAATAGCACACACCTGGAGAGATGACCAGGTCCTCAGAGGGACGTAACAAGACACATAATATCATGCCATATAAACTGAATAAATATCGCTCAAATAAATAAGTCAATCGAATTATAACATGGTCCAATACGCACCTACTGAACGAGCGTACCATCCCCCCAACCAAACAAGGATAGGAGATGGTAAACTAATTCACGGTGACGTATCTTTCCATGCTAAGAATCCAATATGGTATCCGGACCCCAACAAGGTTCAATACCTTCTCATCGAAGTAGTAAGTCACACCTACAACCAAACAAAGACAAGATGTGACAAACTAATCTGCGACAAGTTATTGTTCTAAGCCACGATCAGATACAAGTACCCAAACCAAAAGTACTCAAACCTAACGGATAAAGGTACCTAACCGTTCTAAGTGAAATGTAGTTAAGAACAATCTTTTCTACGTATGGGCCCTGGCTAAATAGGATCAGCGTAGTCCCCTTTTGGGCACCAGAGGCCCCATCAGTAAGAGCATGACGTTCTGCAGAATCGTCAGTGGCCGTCAGTAATAATGGGTCATCAACCCCGTATCTCCAGCGGAGAGTCCGGGTCACAAGGAAAAGTGCATCGAAGCCCATACGCTAAGGAATTGTCCTCCCCGCCCAATGCCTACTCTGTTGTATCCACAACAGTAATCTCTATAACCGCTAAGTCAAACTAGCATGCAACTTCTATTAGCGGTTATTCCTATCGCACGGCTTGTACGTACCGGTGGCCAGCCAATCACACACTTCCGAATCCTATATGCGACACACAACTTCGTGGTACAACGTGTCAAGGCCAATGAATGCAACACACAAGGTGGTCCCTTAAATCTAGGTTTAATTTGTAAGAAAATAATACACAGCAGGAAATATAAATGAACAATAAGTTCTAACAGTTATGCCATGTATCATAGTTTATTTTGCATAAAGAAAATAAATAATGCATGAAATATGAGCTAAAATAATTAAACAGCAAATGGTAAGGTGTCTTGCCTGAGGTCCTTGCTGGTGAAACTGACAATTTCGTTGGGTACAGAATAGTCACAGGGCTACACAAGATAACTCAGACGATGTGACAAAAATCTAAAATAAAAACCAAATATAAAATATTCTGGAAAATTTTTGGAAAAAATATATGATATGTATTTTTCTGTCAGTATTCCGAAACTTCAAACGGATCGTGATTCTGATTCCTGGTTCTCCCAGAATCTCAAAAATACTAAAATGTGTCAGATTTCGGACCACTGACACTCCACAAATTTTCCAGAAAATTAAGTTCCCAATTTATGAAAATAAAATTTATATTCAAAAAATATACCTCAATACGATTCCAAAAAAAACTGGAGGTCAAAAGGAGTCCGGAGTTGGGAGTTATGGTCATTCGAAATTGCTACAACCTTTGAAAATTGAGGCTGAATTTATGACGAAAAAAGAAAGAAATTTTGACAAGGATGGTTTGAAAGATGATTTGTGGTGAAAATAATATGGAGGAGTACCTGCCTATTTATAGGATGTGGAAATTCCCAATTAGATAAGAATTAGGATTCCTTTAAACCCAATTTAGATATTTCCTAATTTAATTTAAAAGCAATCAAATCCAAATCCAAATCCAAATCTAATTTAAATCAAATCAAATTCTCTTAATTTAAAATCAAATCAATTAAATCCAATCTCAATTATAGATATTAATTTAATCTATTTAAATAAATCCAAAAATCAAATCAAGATTCAAATGGCCACAATAACTTCCAAATATATTTTTCAAAATACCAATAATAATAATTTTGAAAATAATAATTATTTTTAAATATCTTTTTGAATAATAAAATATTAATATTAATAAATCTCAAAAATTACATTTTTATTTTAAATATACTAATAAATAATTATGAAATATATGTATACACAAATATTCTTTCCATAATCATGCTTTTTCTAGTATACAATAAAATATTATTTAATAATAATAATAATAATAATAATAATAATAATAAACTAATAATAATGATAATGATAAAAATAATAATGATAATAATAATAATAATAATAATAAAGTAACTGACGAAGACAAAAAACAAAACAAAGAAAACAAAAAAATAAAAATTTAAAACTCATCAAAACAAACCACTGCTGTGGTTTTCCAATTCCAATGAGATTCATTGCAAGTGGCATAGAAAAAGAAAGAAAAAACGAAGAGAGAGAGAGAGAATGGAGAGAGTGAGCTGGGGGTCGGGTCTCGAAAGGGAGAGAGGGGAGAGTAAGTGAGAAGAAAAAGGAGAGAGGGAGCGAAGGGGGATCGGAGAAGGAGGCGGAGATGGTGGTCCGGCGGTGGAGCGGACGTGGAGAGGGGCGTGAGGACGAGCGAGAGACAGAGGGTTTTGCTCCCTCCGGCGGCTAGCGCGCCGGACACGGGGACGAGGGAGGCAGGCGGTCCGGCGGCTAGGGTTTGTGGTCGGGCGGCGGTGCGATTGGGGCGGCGTGGTCAGGGAGTCGGAGGGTTCGAGATGGCGGTGGTGGCGGTCGCCGACCACGGCTTCGTCGCGGCGGGGGGTCTGGAAGTACGGCGGAGGTCTGGAAAGGGGCGGCAAAGTGGCGACGGCGGTGGCTTGGAGGAGAAAGGGTGTTCGGCTGAGGATCGGGAAGAAGAACTCACCGGCGCACGCGTAGAGGCTGCGCCGAGCACGGCGGCAAGGTGAGTCATTTTTAGGGTTTTTATTTTTGGCTTCTTTCCTTTTTCTTTTCTGGTGTTCTGGCTTGGGTCGTGGACGGAGGATGGCCGGAGTTGGGTTTGGCAATGGTCGAGGTGGTGGCTGCCAGGACGGGTGGTGTCGAGGAATCGGTTGGGTCGGAGGAAGAAGTGTAGGGGGGTCGGGCGTGTGGTCGGGTCTGGACCAGTGGGTCGTTGGTGGTGGTTTGGGCGATCGGAGCGGGTGAGCGTGGTGGTGGTTTTGGGATTTTGGCCGCGAGAACTCGTCGGAAACGAGGCGGAGAGGCGGCAGCGGGGGTTGTGGTCGGAGATGTGGATGTTGTGGTATTGGCGTCGGGTTTGCTGGCATGGGTGAAGGCTGTGGTGGAGAAGACGGGGTCGGGTGGCTACGGTGTCCTTGGTAGGAATAGGTTTAGGATTTGGGATTGGATATTAGGAAATATGGGATTTGTATTATGTCGGGTTTGTCGACATGAGAGGGATAAATGTATTTGTAAAATTGGAATAAGAATTGGACGGAGAACACGGACACGATTCACGCATACTATGGTTGTGGAATTTGGAGGAATATTGTGAAAAAAATATTGGAGGAGTACCTGCCTATTTATAGGATGTGGGAATTCCCAATTAGATGAGAATTAGGATTTTAAATTCCCCTTTTAGATAAATCTCTACTTAATTTAAAATCCAATCCAATCTAAATACAAATCTTATTTAAATCAAATTAGATTCTCTTAGTTTAAAATCAAATAAATTTCAAATATAGATGTTAATTTAATTATTTAAATAGATCCATAAATCAAATCAAAATTTAAAGTGCCATAATAACTTCCAAATATATTTTTCAAATACCAATAATATTAATTTCGAAAATAATAAATATTTTTAATATCTTTTTGAACAATAAAATATTAATATTAATCAATCTCGAAAATTATACTTTTATTTAAAATAGACCAATAAATAATTACGAATATATGTATGCAAAAATATTCTTTACATAATTAGGCTTTTCTAGTATACAAAAATATTATTTATTATTAATAACTTTTAGAAACAAAGGCTTTTTATAGCAAGAATATTTATATAATATTTTGAAAGTGTATAATAAAATAGAAAAAATGTTTTTCTAAAATATGTACGCTCGCACATATTCGCACTCGACGAGCAACTACGAAAAATAAAATTTCGTGCGCGATGTACAATACGACTATGCGACGTGCAATGCAAAATTTTAAATCGGTACTAAATTTAATAAATAAAAAAAATATAGTAGAAATTTAGGGGTTTTACACACATGCACACACGAACACGTGTTCGTGTCTACAGTAGACACATCGTGGACACCCCACAGGGTTTCGAATGTGTAGCTTGACACATGGGCTACACGTGGAAATGACTACGTGGCCATACGTGTCGTGTGTCGTATCCACGACCTCTGTGAATGCGTGCACGACACTGCAGTGCACTGTGTTCAGTCCGCGTGTCGTGTGGGTGTTTGGACTCGATTCGTGTCCTATCCTTGGACACGAAGATGCTTCCTAGCACACCCACATATGCTACACTAGTTACCAACCTATTATTTGTAAATTTAATGATTATTTGCGGTCGAATTCATTGATTCCCAAATTGGGCTGATACTCACTGATACACATTGGGCTGGAATGCTATTTCTGAGTTTCAGTGTTATTCTTTTACTGATTTTAATAATGTTAGGTAGTTAATTAGTTCACCTGCATATGTTAGGGTTAAAATTCATGTTAATTTTGATTTGTGTTGATGCTATGGGTTATTGGAGTCGATTTTGGTATGCTAACTGCCAAGGGTTAGTGTTAACTTTCAAATTGGTTTGTTAAAAACTCTGAGAACTTTACATTCACTGTTTTCCTAAAATTTGAGCTACACACTCACAGATTTTCCTCACTTCACCCTCACATTAATACACACACACAGATTTCCCTCACACCTAAGCCACAATTCCAGTCACACATGGCAGCCATATATCCAACACACACAAACTGAAAACTGTTTTTCCCTTTACACCGTTTTCTATTTCACTCACACACATCCCAAATCTCAATCATCTCACAACACACACGCTACCCACACACTATGGTTCACTGTCATACACTCTCTCTCTCATACACACACACTACTCACACACTATGGTTCACTGTCACACTGATTTCCTAAGACATCTACTCACTCACACACACGTCTACACCTATCTACACACTCACAGATTTCTTTCACACAATCACACACACATTACCTAGAAGAAAACTGAAAACTGTTTTCCATTGACCCTCACACACTCAATAACACATTATATCACATACACAAACCACAGAAACCTGAGAACACAGGTAGCCTATAGCCCATGTACCCATGCCACACACACACGTCTATCTCTACATGTATACATATGGATATGTAATCTAATACCTATATAGCTACTCTATGTGTATGTATATTTACATATATGTATAAATGTGGGTGTAATAACTATTGGGTTATGTGTATTACCTATGTGTATGGTGTGTATATAGATATATGGTAGAATTGGGTGTATGGCCTATAGGTGATATAGCTAATTGCCTATGTAATTAGCCTATGGCATGCAGTGTGATACATTTGTATATCACTAGGCTAGTGTGACTTGTATGGTATTTAGTTAGTTGACCTAGATTGACTTGTTAAGCCTAGGTTTGACCAACCTAGACTAGTTTGACCTAGTTTAACCCTGTTTGACCTTGTTTGACCTAACTAGACTAGAGTTGACCTAGTTTGACTGCTTGGGTTGACTAGAGTTGACCAAAGGTTGACTTTAGCCTAGATTGATCCCAAACATCATGTAGATACATTGTAGCAGTCTATTTCATTATTTTAGACATGTAGTGACTTGTACTGTTCTATAGGAGACAGACACCACTCCTCGGATAGTATATTCTCTTCAGATATTCAGGATACCAGGCGAGTACATTCTTTGATCATTTTATATCTTGTTTAGGATTATATTCCTGCTTTAGATTACTTTACTTGATGCTGACACGTTGGTAACACAGATTAGTACTATATGGATCCCTTCATGAGATGTTATCCCTCTCGGGAGCATCAGATACTCTTGTTTCGTGTGTTTCACTTACATCATGCATCTCATGCTTCTATTATCATGAATCTTCATGTATCAGCTTGTGATTCTTGTAATCTCATGAATCACAGAGCCTTCACGAATCTTTATAAATCACTCTTGAATCACCCTATATGGGCAACGTAGTATAGTCATGAATCTTAACGTAACTTGACTAGATCCTTGTGTATTGATTGGGGATAGGGGACTAGAAATGAACATGTGAATATTTCCAAAGTAGAATAGTCATGAATCACCTCTTTAGTATAGTCATGAATCACCCTCCAGCTGTTCACATGTTTTATCTTGTACTCTGAATCACTAGTCACTGATTAGTTCTCTATTATATTGTAGATATTTACTTACAGTCTCTCTCTTTTATATCATGTTATTCTTTAATTTCATGTATCTTACTCTCTAGCATGATTATATTTCCTTTCCTATTATGATTTGTTGAGATGTATTGTGCTCGCTCCCGTCCTGACTGGACCTGTTAAAAATTTTACAAAAAATGATGAGGCTCTTGTGTCTACCCGTTATGGTGCAGCTTATACAACACTTGTGACTCGGAACCAATTGCAGTAGAGGATCTGCCACCAGTGGTTTAGGCTGCTAGCTTAGACTCTTACCTTGTCTTTCTCATTGATACATTTTTGTATATGTACTGGTAGTTGTTTTATCTGATGTTTATGGAGATGTCATCTTGGACACTTAGACTTCTAACTGATTGTATCTCTGTGGATTTGTTTCGTTCCATATCTATCTATCTTTTTATCGTACTCTACCTTAGATGTGATTGAGACTGTATTGCTATGTCACCTCCATTCGGAGTGTATATACTGTACAGGTACCTTATATATTGTTAGATGATTGACCTAGGACAGCGTTCTACCGCCGACACTGTGGCGTAGGCTGGACGTACCCACGTCTCGTTCCCTTACTCTAGGGTGCGGGTCGTGATACGTTTTTACTGGTGGCCCATGCAGGTCGAGTTTATGTAATGGTATTCGAACTAGAGTATCACTATAGCCTACAGTAGGATTATGATATTTTGAGGGTACTCAATCATACTAGGAAAAACTCTTAATCAGATTACTTTTATCTAAATTTGCTGCTTATTGTCTCCCCTTGAATATAAACTGTCCTCCTTGATTTTTTGCTTCATTCTCAGTAATTGCTTCTTGTTTTGATCTGTCTTCATAATGGTTATGGAGACAAGATCTCATCGTTCCGGTCCGGGGGATACTATCGAGAGGCTGGCCACCTCTCGCTCTGTTCAACAGGGCCTCGAGACCGCAGCTTCTGTTGTGCCAACTCAGGTTGGCGTTTCTGCTACATTGGAGGTGCACCTCCGTCTGTAAAGAGACCTTTTTCCCGTCATTCTCGATTTCTCTCAGCAGTAGAGGTACATGCAGCATCAACAGCAGGCCAGAAGAAACCAGCAAGGGCAAGCTTTCGCCTGGACAGTCGAGGATGCACAAGTCATTAGAGATCTTGCTGCAGGTTTCGATCTTCTCAATTCCATTTCCATAATTGCCTCTTATAACTATCTTGAAATTTGATTCCATCTGCTCCTTGTTGACTGATCAATTTGTTCTGTTGTTCTTGTGTTATGTTTGTTTTTCTTCTGAGAAAATTATATGGACTAGGTCACCTCAATCATGGGATCTAGAATCTTCGATAGTCGTGTTAGCTGGATAGTGAAGATATATAGTCAGATTTTGGACGTAATTCTTGGGTGTGGGAATTTAAGGATTTCATCGTCGCATGCGGCAATGCGGAAATTTTAAATACCATGAACCTAGAGGTATGTACCTTAGTCAAGGACTCTGTGATTATCGTAGCCTTGCTCACTAGCATGACGAAGACTCCGAGTAACATAATTTTGGACAGACGCATATGATTATCAGATTGTATCTTGAAGGTTTTTGAAGATCATATCCTTCTGTTGTTGTAAATAACTTAGGAGTAGGGATATTTTAGTTTTGTAGAGCTTATTCATAGGTAGTTCCTTCATTGTATAATGATATGATGACTTGTAGAGTGTCTGTACCCTAGAGGTGATAGTTAGCATTGGTGTTAGAATAGTAACCCATTGCAGATAATTCTCCTATAATCTATAATACCAACCAGTTTACATATAGGATGTTAGTATGCCTTTCAGCCTTGATGATTTATTATTATTTTCCCTTACCCTTTCTAGGGAGGCACCCGTGACCAGAGCCTGTCCTTGAGTATAGTTGTAGCTTCACCTAAGACTGGAAAGTCTATATATATAGATAGATTATAGATGATAGTGGCATAATGGATATGGGTTTGGTTGGTATCTATAGGTCATTGTTGTATAGGGTTATAGACATGTTGTTTAGCCTATATTTGGTTCAGTTTTCTATTTTTAGTTAAGTTCTCCTTGTGTTGAGTTCAGTAGTGTTGATCAACCCTTACAGGCAGTGTGCAGACCCTTCATTAGGGACCCTGCTCCATCGGTTCATACTATTTCAAGTTGTTCACTGCACTCAACTTTTATTACCTACCATATTGCATCATAGATTTTACTGGACCATCATTCAGACCCCAATTATTGACTCACCAATATAGCCATCAACCCCTTATCGTATTCTGTACATCTGGAGAGTCAGTATCATGCATATTAGAGGTCTGTACTCATCCTCACTTCTGTGCATGGTGACATGCTGCATCTCTTAGCATTTTACTTTATTGATAGCCTTGCAATATCCTTCATTTTAGCCTGCAGTACCTGCCCTACAGTAGAGTTCCAACTTTTCTTGGGCATGGTTGTTCAGTCACTTGGATAGTTGTATACATTGGGATATAATGTGGGTTGTTAATAAGAGTTCTCCCTTGACCATTATTCTGTCCCCCTTTTATTCTTAGATACAGATGATACCTGGTTAGCCCATCTGTCCAGATACATGTCCAAACCCTTTCTTTCATTATTGGTTCTGTCTTCCATAGCATCTACCTGAGCATTAGTTCATTTTCCATGTGTAGGTTTCCTTTCACTTTGACTTTACAAGTGGACCCAAATGTCCTGTCCTTTAGCTATAATTTCAGTCTCCTTAGCATCATTCCCTTTTGCCTACACTGATGATTCAGACCATTCATCCTTAGCCTAATTTTCAAGCATTTGTTCAGTCCCTTATAAGTTAGTCTACTTTAACCCTTGTTGATCAATTATATATGTATAGATGATACACTTAGGGTGTATGTAATGGGTTGTCGTTCTTGAGCTTATGTATATGTGCTATTTGGTATTTATGTGCTTAGAATATAGGTATTTAGTTATGGGTGACTTGATAGGATTTGGAAGGTTAAGGGTTAGTCTATTATAGAGTTTTTCTTTTTCTTTTTGCTAATCTCTAGTTGCCAACACCTAAATAGCTAGCATGGGTAAAACCCTAAGAAGTTGACCAGTTGATGACCAAGTACTTGGATGTTGAGAAATTGACTAGTGGTTGGCCCTTGAATATGTTCGACCCAGAAGGAGTACTAGCATCTTAAATTTCGAGGACAAAATTTTTCTAAGATGGGTAGACTTGTAACACCCAGTTTTCTAAATAAGGATAATTTTGATGTGCAGCTAGTGAAACCATAGAGACAGTCTGACCTAGAGCCTAACCCTGTGATTTAGAATATCTATTTATTATTTTTAGCCTAGGGGTAATTTGGTCATTTTGACTTATTAAAATAATTTGATTAATTATTGGATTAATGACTTGTGATTTTTGACTTGACTAGTTGAGACTTGTAGACTAGCCTAGAAGCTAAACCTAGCTATGGTGACCCTAGTCTAACCTAAGTTAACCTACTTTTAGTCATTAGAAATTAGTTTTAAAGTAGGAAGGTTAAGTTTAAGTGAAATGGTTCATGACTTATGGCTTAACCTAATGACTTATGATTTAGCAATTTCAAGACTTGTAAATTAAGCCATAGGCCCATGACTTAAGCCCAAAACCAAACTAAACCCAACCATGGCAGCCACAGTTAGGGTTTCCCCTTGCCTATAAGTATTCTCTTAGTGTGTTCTTGCCTCTTTTGTTCTTGACCTAGATTTGGAAGGAGAGGTAATTTCCCATTCCCCTAAAATCCTATTTAATTCATTTTAACTCCTTTTTAACTCTAGTCTTTTGCATTAGGATCTAATCATTGTTTGTTTACTGATTTGGAGGTTCACCTCACTTTTCGTGTCATTTGGAGCTTGGGAGTTGCTATTTGGGATCATTCCATTTGAAGCTTTTCTTGAGTATTGACACTCAATAGGTAAACCATGTAAACCCATTATTTTTCCTGATTTCTTTGCATATAGGGCTAGGTTTTAGGATTTCCTAGCTGTCCCCGAGATTTGGGTACAATTCGTGTCCATTTCGTGTCCGTATCGGACACGTATCATAATAGGAATATAGGTGTTTGTAGAAATGCTTCTTAGGAAATTATTTTCGTATTTTTGAAAACTAATTACACAGATCTGTAGATCTAGGTGTGTGTATGAATGTTTGTGAAGGGTGTTTGGTGTTTCGTGTCGGTTTGTGTTACGTTTTTAGCCTTGGACATGCAGCACGAACCCCACGCCCGTGTCCTGCCTATCGGGGTCCGTATTTCATGACACAGGACACGTCAGGACACAAAATTTTGTGTGGAGCAAGGGGCAACGTCTGACATCATGCTTCCAAAATTTAGGAGCAGATAGATTTGTATTCACGGAGCAAACACGCCCGCACTGGCCGTGGGCTGTCGCGCGCAGGCGACTGAACACGCGCACAGGCACGCACGAACACGTGTTCGTGTCCGCAGTGGACACATCATGGACACCCCACAGGGTTTCGAATGTGTAGCCTGACACGTGGTCTACACGTTGAAATGACCACGTGGCACGTGTCGTGTGTCGTGTCCACGACCTCTGTGAACGCGTGCACGACACTGCAGTGCACTGTGTTCAGTCCGTGTGTTGTATGGGTGTTTAGACTCGATTCGTGTCCTATCCTTGGACACGAAGATGCTTCCTAGCACACCCACATATGCTACACTAGTTACCAACCTATTATTTGTAAATTTAATGATTATTTGGGGTCGAATTCATTGATTCCCAAATTGGGCTGATACTTACTGATACACATTGGGCTGGAGTGCTATTTCTGAGTTTCAGTGTTATTCTTTTACTGATTTTAATAATATTAGGTAGTTAATTAGTTCACCTGCATATGTTAGGGTTGAAATTCATGTTAATTTCGATTTGTGTTGATTCTATGGGTTATTGGAGTCGATTTTGGTATGCTAACTGCCAAGGGTTAGTATTAACTGTCAAATTGGTTTGTTAAAACTCTGAGAACTTTACATTCACTGTTTTCCTAAAATCTGAGCTACACACTCACAGATTTTCCTTACTTCACCCTCACATTAACACACACACACAGATTTCCCTCACACCTAAGCCACAATTCCTGTCAGACATAGCAGCCACATATCCAACACACACAAACTGAAAACTATTTTTTCCTTTACAATGTTTTCCATTTCACTCACACACATCCCAAATCTCAGTCATCTCTCACACACACACACACTACTCACACACTATGGTTCACTGTCGTACACTCTCTCACACATACATAAGCTACTCACACACTATGGTTTACTGTCACACTGATTTCCTAAGACACCTACTCACTCACACACACATGTCTACACCTATCTACACATTTACAGATTTCCCTCACCATCACACACACATTACCTAGAAGAAAACTGAAAACTATTTTCCATTGACCCTCACACACTCAATAACACATTATATCACATACACAAACCACAGAAACCTGAGAACACAGGTAGCCTATAGCCTATGTACCCAGGCCACACACACACGTCTATCTCTACATGTATACATATGGATGTGTAATCTAATACCTATATAGCTACTCTATGTGTATGTATATTTACATATATGTGTAAATGTAGGAGTAATAACTATTGGGTTATGTGTAATGTAATGCAAATATAATATTGCCTATGTGTATGGTGTACATATGGATATATGGTAGAATTGGGTGTATGGCCTATAGGTGATATGGCTCATTGCCTATGTAATTAGCCTATGGCATGTAGTGTGATACACTTGTGTATCACTAGGCTAGTGTGACTTGTATGGTATTTAGTTAGTTGACCTAGATTGACTTGTTAAGCCTAGGTTTGACCAACCTAGACTAGTTTGACCTAGTTTAACCCTGTTTGACCTTATTTGACCTAACTAGACTAGAGTTGACCTAGTTTGACTGCTAGGGTTGACTAGAGTTGACCAAAGGTTGACTTTAGCCTATATTGACCCCAAACATCATGTAGATACATTGTAGCAGTCTATTTCATTATTTTAGACATGTAGTGACTTGTACTGTTCTATAAGAGACATACACCACTCCTCGGACAGTATATTCTCTTCAGATATTTAGGATACCAGGCGAGTACATTCTCTGATTATTTCATATCTTGTTTAGGATTATATTCCTGCTTTAGATTACTTTACTTGATGCTGACACGTTGGTAACACGGATTAGTACTATATGGATCCCTTCATAAGATGTTATCCCTCTCGGAAGCATCAGATACTCTTGTTTCGTGTGTTTCACTTATATAATATATCTCATGCTTCCATTATCATGAATCTTTATATATCATCTTGTGATTCTTGTACTCTCATGAATCACAGAGCCTTCACGAATCTTCATAAATCTCTTGAATCACCCTATATGGGCAACGTAGTATAATCATGAATCTTAACGTAACTTGACTGGATCCTTGTGTATTGATTGGGGATGGGAGAGTAGAAATAAACATGTGAATAATTCCAAAGTAAAATAGTCATGAATCACCTCTTTAGTATAGTCATGAATCACCCTCCAGCTGTTCACATGTTTTATCTTGTACTTTGAATCACTAGTCACTGATTAGTTCTCTATTATATTGTAGATATTTACTTATAGTCTCTCTCTTTTATATCATGTTATTCTTCAGTTTCATGTATCTTACTCTCTAGCATGATTATATTTCCTTTCCTGTTATGATTTGTTGAGATGTATTGTGCTCGCTCTCGTCCTGACTGGACCTGTTGAAAATTTTACAGAGAATGATGAGGCTCTGGTGTCTACCCATTATGGCACAGCTTAGACAATACTTATGACTTGGACCCAATTGCAGTAGAGGATCTACCACCAGTGGTTTAGACTGCTAGCTTAGACACTTACCTTGTCTTTCTCATTGATACATTTTTGTATATGTACAGGGAGTTGTTTTATCTGATGTTTATGGAGATGTCATCTTAGACACTTAGACTTCTAACTGATTATATCTTTGTGGATTTGTTTCGTTCCATATCTATCTATCTTTTTATCGTACTCTATCTTAGATGTGATTGAGACTGTATTGCTATGTCACCTCCATTCGGAGTGTATATACTGTACAGGTACCTTATATATTGTTAGATGATTGACCTAGTACAGCGTTCTACCGTCGATACTACGGCATAGGCTGGACGTACCCATGTCTCGTGCCCTTACTCTAGCGTACGGGTAGTGACAGCTGCAGACTCATCAGCTCCTGTATACTGTGGTCGACCGCATCAAATCGTCCGGTGATCATCGGATCGTCGGATCGTCGCTCTGCGGTATGGTGATCAGAAATCTACTGCTGCAACTCGCGATGCAGCTTGTCGATCTGACAACCAATAGGTGCCGTAGGATCCCATACCGTAGTACGTACCTTTCTGAAGACCAAATAGGCGCCGTAGGATCCCGTACCGTAGTACGTACCCTTCTGAAGACCACCAACGGCGGTCATCCAGAGGTCGTCCGGCGATGGAGCTGTAGGCGGCTGGGAGGAAGTACCAGCCCCTCCCTCTGCTGGTACACTAGCAGCAGCAGCCGCCTCCTCTTGTAGCCGAAGAAACTTAGCCTAGAACATTGTTTGCTAACGTCTAAGTGTTTACTAAAGTCTATATTGATATATATTTTCCTGTTTTCTAAATAATAGTAAATTAATATAAAGAACAGAATGTACATATGTCTGTGTCACCCTCTCGTCAATAAACTCTCCAGCCCTCCGATGGTTGACCAGGAAGACGGTCACCATGTTGGGGTCCTCACTTTTTTTTACCTGTTAAAATATATTATCTATTATTAGTATTAAACATTCTATCCAACTATATATAAAATGATGTCCGGAAAAGGAAACGTACTAGACGATGAAAATGCTCTGTCATAGGAATGGAGCCACCACACCACTTACTGGCGCTTGACCGCGCCACCTTGGCCTTGTCAGACCGCTCCTGGTACCTAGCTTCGCCGAATCTATCCTTCATCGCAGTCCACTGCTATGGCGTGATCCAACCATGGATCGGCTTTCCGAAGTGATCACGAGACTTCTGGTCGTGGATTGCATCACGGATGAGCTTGCCTGCGACGGCAGAAAATTGGGCCTCGATCTTCGTCGCCCGGTGTGGTGGATAGAAATAGGTCCTCTACAAGAAGTAAAATAGAAAGAGTTGTATAATTTACATAAATGATTATTAAAATTTTAAAATAAACAAATTTTTTACCTTGAATTGGGCCAACCAAAAGGCCTTCCTATCTGCGGGAGCATCTGAGTAGTTAATCCAAGGCCCACCAAAGTTCTGCCTCAGAAATAACCCCAGCTGTCTCTGTACTACAGGAGGCTGATATCTATACAATAATAAATTTCATGAATATATATGTACATATAATCATTCGAAAAATATATATTAACTAATTAACTTACTTCGTAGGCCCGTCCGTCCAAATCTCCATACGTATCTCGTCCGGAGGAGCGCATAGAGGGTGGCTCTCACCTCCTGCCTGACCAGGATCAGTCTGATCGTTGTCCTCCATATACTCGGCGTCGGCTCTCCCCATAGAGCCGTCGGCAAGAGGAATCACTACTAAAATATGCTATATTAGCGACGTTGTTTAGCGACGGAATAAAATACCGTCGCTAAATATATAATAAAGCGACTCCCTTCTATTGACATCGCAAAACGTCGCTGAATAGCGACGTTCAGCAACACTAGATACATTACGTCACGGAATAGCGACGTTCAACGACATATTATTAAAATACGTCGCCTATATTAAAATTGTTGCGACGGTTAGCGACGTCGACTGTTGACGTCGCTAACTTTTTTACTTAGGGCACAGTCCTGTTTCCTTTTTCCCCCTCACTCGAAAACTCGAAACTTTCGTAATCGAGCTCTCGGCACATCCCTCCCCCCTGGCAACTCCCTCCCCCCCGACGACCCTTACTTCCCCCCCGTCGAGCTCATCCTCCCCCAATCCGAGCTACTCCTCTTCTCCGGTAAACCCTAACCTAACTCCTTCTCCTCCTTCTCTCCCACACACATACACACACACACACATACACACACAGACACACACACACGGACACACGGACACATACACACACATACGGACACACACACACACACACACACGATTAGGTTTAGTGATGAGATTTGGGGGCTTGAGTTTATTTAAGGTATTAACCTATATATGTAATGGGTATTAACCTATATATGTAATGGGTTTATCCTATATATGTAATGGGTATTAACCTATATATGTAATGGGTTTATCCTAAAATTGTCTTGCCTTGCCTTAGGAATAGGTATTAACCTATATATGTAATGGATTTATCCATCTTGATTTAGCATGGCCTAGTATCAGTCATCTTGGGGATTAGGTTTAGTGATGAGATTTGGGAGCTTGAGTTTATTTAAGTGTCTTAACTACCAAGAGCATGTACTGATTACTCCTTACAGTTCAGTATGAGATTCGGATGGTTTTGGTGAGGGATAATGTACCTGGGGGCCTGACCTTGTACTATCCAGACTTTATGCAGACCATGGGTACTTGGTATGAAGCCACTTCTTGTATTGATCTCATTCCTGATCTACTTAATAACCGTGTACTGTCTCTTTGACAGATCTTTCTCCTTTCATGCATTTGTGAGTGTTGGAGAGATAAAGAGGAAATTTGGGAATAAGGTTAGAGGAAGTTGGTAGTTCTGGGCTTGAGTGATAGAAAGGATGCTTGTGTGAGTGAGTGAACATATGAGAGTGTCAGTGAAGAACCTATAGTAGTAGGAGCAGGGAATTAGTCATAAGGAGAAGGGTTGGCTACGACCACTTGGCTATTTGGCTTGGGAGTGGATGAGAAAAATTAGAGAGTGTAGTGTTAGTATCAGTTAGCTACAGTGATGGTATCAGTAAGGGTGTCATGGTGCAAGATATGCATGTAAAAATAGATAGATACATAAGTTCTAAGTATATATGTATATATATATATATATATATATATATATATATATATATATATATATATATATATATATATATATATATATATATAGTGGAGTATAGTGAATGGGAATGGATGGTTCATGATAGGCAATGGATGAAGGGATTTGGTTAGTGCACTCTATTTAGAATGTGAGAATGGTGCTAGTGTAATAAGAATATAGAAGAGAGCAGCAGTAGTAGGGTCTGCCATTCCTTTTATGCAATACAACAGGTTGGAGGAAACTAGGGAAGCCCTGCAGGCAAGAGAAGGCCAATGCTCACTGCTCTTAGGCAAGGACTAGTGGTAAGGTTAGGGGAGAGTAAGGTATATGTGTGTGTGTATGTTAATTATCTGTGTGTATGAAGAAAGAGCTTAAATTGGTGTGGATGTATAGTTGTGTACAGGAAATAGTATCTGTCCCTGTTTTCTAAAGGAAGCAGCTATGAAGAGTGAGATGAGTGTGTACAAGAGCCAGTAGGTAGGAAGGGGTCATCCTAAATCAGTGTGTACTAGTAAGATATATATAAGATTTGTAGTTGATAGGGGTTTTGGATAGTTTTAGCTTGGTTAATGTTCAGTAAGAATCGATAGCGTATGTGTATACGTTGGATGCACAAGAACTTATGTGTGATATAGCATGGTTATTAGTAACTGTCCGCTACTAATGTGTGTCCTATAATAAGACATAATATACGAATTTGTGCCTATTGGATAATGTGTGTCCATCTTTGTAGAATTATTTCTAAATGGATATGAATTACTACTTGCGGAATCGTTCATGGATGTACAATCGCCGTTCTGATGATATGTGTGGTGTACGGGATGAATACATAGCGGGAGTAGAGCAGTTCCTGCAGTTTGCTAAGGCATTCTCTCAGTACATGGACGGTACCAAAATTAAGTGTCCGTGTGTGAAAAGTCATAACGTAAAATATTATCCAGAAGTGGAAGTGACATATTATTTGTACTCGAGGGGTTTCATGCCTAATTACTATCAGTGGACTGCACACGGAGAACTTGTGTCTTTAGCATCAGAGCCGGAGCCTTATGTTGAGCAGTATATGTATGTGGGACCTAATTTTGTTTCAGATAATCATGCATACGACGACGGGTGCGTGAACATGATTTTCGACGATGCGGGGCCTAGTTTCGTTCATGATGCAGCTGAGGAGGCACCGAATGTCGATGCTGCAAAGTTTATGGAGTTGCTGAAGAATACAAGGACTCCATTGTATCCTGGTTGTGAGGATCATTCACCGTTGGAGGTGGTTACAAGACTGTTAAGCATTAAGTCAGATTTTAACATGTCGCAAGAATGCTACAATCGAGTGTTGGAGTTGATTATAGAGATCTTGCCGTCGGGTGCTAAGTTACCTAAAGACTTCTATCGGTCTAAGAGGATGGTGAGATCGCTCTGGATGGGATATAAGAAAATCGATTCTTGTCGCAATGGGTGCATGCTGTACTACAAAAACGACAAAGACGCAGATGTGTGCAGATTTTGTGGTACTGATCGCTATAAGACCACTAGTACAGGAAGGTCTACCGGTACAAGAAGACCGACCGATTCAATGCACTACTTGCCTTTAACGCCGCGGTTGCAAAGATTATTTATGGTGAAAGAGACGGCCGAAAATATGAGTTGGCACATGAGAGAACAGATTGAAGGAGTGTTGGATCACCCATCCGATGGAGAAGCGTGGAAGCACTTTGATCGAGTGTATCCTGATTTTGCTTCAGATCCGCGTAATATCAGGTTGGGGCTATCTTCTGATGGTTTTACTCCTTTTGGTCTTTCGGGATTCCAGTATTCGTGCTGGCCTGTGATTGTCACTCCTAGATTAAATCTGTACGTTTGTTTTATCATCATATTTGACACTTTAGTGACACTTTTATCATATAAATCTGTGACACTTTAGTGTCACTTTTATCTGTGACTATGAGATTTTTGAAAAATCTGTGATGTCTATCATATAAATATGTATATTTATTTTATTGTCATATGTTATTATCAGGCATGACTAGACCTGGATGACGCAGAGGATATTATGTTAGGTAGTCCCATCTGCCTCGGGCTGGGGATGCAGATTCTGTACCCTTATCCTCATCTCCAAGTACGCCAGTGTACCGTTCTTTTCCCGGTCCATTATCGGGACATGGCAGTTCCAACATGTTGGCGACTCCTCCCTCGTCGTCCAGCATTCCTGATCCCGTGTCCAGCATTCCACCCACGACCAGCATTCCTCCTGCCGACGGCTCTATGGGGAGAGCCGACGTCGAGCATATAGAGAACGGCGATCAGACTGATCATGCCCAGCCATGAGGTGAGAGCGACCCTCCATGCGCTCCCCCGGACGAGACGAGTATGGAGATTTGGACGGAAGGGCCTACGAAGTAAGTTAATTAGTTAATATATATTTTTCAAGTGATTATATATACATATATATTCATGAAATTTATTATTGTATAGATATCAGCCTCCTGTAGTACAGAGACAGCTGGGGTTATTTCTGAGGTAGAACTATGATGGGCCTTGGATAAACTACTCAGATGCTCCCGCATATAGGAAGGCCTTTTGGTTGGCCCACTTCATGGTAAAATTTTTGTTTATTTTTAAATTTAATAATTATTTGTTTATATTATATAAATTTTCTATTTTACTTCTTGTAGAGGACCTATTTCTATCTACCACACCAGACGGCGAAGATCGAGGCCCAATTTTCTGCCGTCGCAGGCAAGGTCATCCATGATGCGATCCACGACCAGAAGTCTCGTGATCGCTCCAGAAAGCCGATCCATGGTTGGATCACGCCAGAGCAGTGGACTGCGAGGAAGGCTAGATTCGCCGAGGCCAGGTACCAGGAGCGATCTGACAAGGCCAAGGTGCCATGGTCGATCGCTAGTAAGTGGTGTGGTGGCTCCATTCTGATGACGGAGTATTTTCATCGTCTGGTATGTTTCCTATGACGGACGTCATTTTATATATAGTTGGATAGAATGTTTAATACTATAATAGATAATATATTTTAACAGGTAAAAAAGGGTGAGGACCCAAACATGGTGACCGTCTTCCTGGTCACCCATCGGAGGGCTGGAGAGTTCATTGACGAGAGGGCAACGCAGGCATATGTACATTCTATTTTTTTATATTAATTTACTATAATTTACAAAATAGGAAAATAGATTTAAATATAGACTTTAGCAAACACTTATACGTTAGCAAACATTGTTCTAGGCCGAGTTTGTTCGGCTACAAGAGGAGCGGCTGCTGCTGCTAGTGCGCCAGCAGAGGAAGGGGCTGGTACTTCCTCCCAGCTGCCTATAGCTCCATCGCCGGACGACCTCTGGATGACCGTCGTTGGTGGTCTTCAGAAGGGTACGTACTACGGTACGGGATCCTACGACGCGTATTTGGCTTCAGAGTCATCCCAGGCCCCCTCTGTCAATGCGCAGTCTCCAGCTTTGCAGGCGTCATCATGAGCTCAGGATATTCGTCGTCAGATCGACGAGCTGCGTCGCGAGTTACAGCAACATATTTCTGATCACCTTACCGCAGAGCGACGATCCGACCCTCCGATGATCACCAGACGATTTGACGCGGTCGAGCACAGTATACAGGAGCTGATGTGTCTGCAGCAGGCTACAGCTGCCAGCTTGCACATGCTCACCGAGTTTATGCAGCGCACAGAGCGTAGACAGGTCGAGCTGGAGGGATCGCAGATGACAATGTCTGCCTCACTCACTCAGGTATCGGCTTCGATTGAGGAGAGTACTCAGAGGATGGTGAGTATCCTTGCTGCGCATGGTGAGCGACTGCGAGAGCTGGAGCAGATATGTCCTCCCGGTCCATCGACAGTGCCGACTCCAGACATTGTACTGCCTCCTACTGCCCCTACTGTGTAGCTCACACAGGAGCAGAATGAGTACATGCTATCCCAGATGCGCGGCAGGGGTCCTCAGTGATCCATTAGATTTTTTTTATCATCTTTGTATATATTGGCCCTATGGGCCCATTGACCGTTCTGTACACTGATTTTCATTATTATTTGACTCTGTTGGACATGTATGTTTATGATATTTAATTTGTTGGTATTTTTATTGAATACATGTATGATATTTAGTTGTAGACTGTTATGATGGGAGACTGTTATTCATCTATTATTTGTAGACTGTTATGATAAGAGACTGTTAATTATGATGATATCTGCGACGGGGATGACAAATATACCTACACTGTATTATAAGCGATGATCTGATATACAAAGGAGGTGCTGCCCAAATTTTAAAAAATATAATGTGTATTTTTGTGATGATTTGTGTCTGTGTTTATAGTGTATATGAAATGCAGTGTTCGGAACCATCGATAGTTTCGATTACTGTTGTATGTTTTATCTTGGACAGAAAGAGCAACTGTTCATGGTGTACTTCTGAGAGCTTCATTTTCACATCATTCACTCTCTCGGGACGTCGTACAGGATCCCGAGAAGGTGAAGGACGTGAAGAGGAAGCTCTGAGAAGTGCACCCTGAACTGTTGCTCTTTCTATCCAAGAGAAAACATAGAACAGTAAGCGAAACTGTCGATGGCTCGAACACTGCACTTCACAAACACTGTAAACACAAACACACATCATAACAAAAATACACATTACATTTTTTTAAATTTTTTTCAGTATTCTGCGACGGATAGCGACGGATCTGCGATGTACGGGGACATCGCTAATAAGTCGCTAATTAGCGGCATTTCGTCGCTGTACGTCGCTACTTTGCTGACGTGGCTGTAGAAGCATGAAAAAGAAGAGAAAAATGATCCATGCGGCCAAGGAGCCGCATGCGGCTCAGGAGTCCCATGCGGCTCAAATACATAGGCAGCTCGAGTGGACTCCATACGGCCCGCAGAGGGAAGCCACGTGTTTTTTTAGAACGGCTGTACCCAGCGTCATTCAAACATAATTAATGCTCTGACGGCTGACAGCTGACAGCTGACAGCCCTGACGTAAAGTAGTCATGATGACTGACACAAGAGCACTATCTTCCTAGGGAACTGGAGAAAATCTTCACAGCTTCGAGGCAAGTTTATGCGGCCAGACTAGACAAGTTCACGCGGCCAGTACAGAGAAACCTATGCGGTCCAATCATGAAGGTCCCCCATGCGGCTCGGCCATGAAGAAATCCATACGGCTCGGCCATGAAGACTCTCATACAGCTCGGCCATGAAGACCCCCATGCGGCTCGGTCATGAACATATTCATGCGGCTCGGTCATGACAACCTTCATGCGGTTCGAGTATAGAGACTATTCATGTGGCTCGGTCATAAAATCTTTCATGCGGCTCGATCATGATGACCTTCATGCAGCCCAAATATGAACGCTCCTCATACGGCTCAACAAGGATGACAGGACACGTGTCCTAAAGATAATCAAATTTTGGGTCAGATCCTAACAAATTGGGACACGTGGCAAGAGAATGAATTAAATTGATTCATTTAGATTTGTGGACATCAGCAAATCATCATGATGGAGATTTATTGTAATCAAAATTAATTACTGACATGATATGGCATAATCCTCATTAAGGGCCCAGATCCTTCACGCTCAAGATTAATGGCCCAGATTGATCATTTACCAGGCCGCCGCCACTTTGAGAATGGGCAATCATTGCAAACCCTAATGATGCCCCCCCACTATTATAAATAGCAAGGTGCCATTCCCTTGCAAAAGGAGGCTCCCCCAATAATCAGAGAGAAAAATACACAGAGATCAATCCTGAGAGAAAGAAGCCAGAAGAGCAATACGAGGAGAGCAAGAAGAGCATTTCTTCGTCAACGCCAAGCATCTCGTCACAGGAGCCAAGGCTACGTCCGATCGTCCAAGGAGTAAGGCAGAGCTGCCGTCGCTTTCCCGAGCCCCTATCGTCACCCCTCAGACTCAAAAATAAACAATTGTACTTAGATTGTTGTACCTAGATTTTTGTTCCAAGGCTTTCTTTGTACAAGCGAGTTTGTAACGTGAAGTAAAAGTCCAGTCCTCCCATAAAACTATTCTGATCTTTTATATTTCATGGCAAACACGATGGCGACTCTGCTGGGAACAGACTTCTCCACGGCTGAGGAGTTGGTGATACAGTCGGATGCAGCCAAGATTGGCTTCACACAACAGAAGATGGTCGTCCGTCTCGACCAACAGGCGTTTGAAGAAATGCTTTCCGACAAGAGCACTGGCCCGGTCCAGAAGCGAGCCCACACAAAGAAGGCCCGCAAGGAGTGGAGACCCCGATCATTCGTTCCTACTGAAGCTCTTGCAGAGATACCCGCTGTCGCTCAAGACGGCGGAAAAGACTCTCCTGCGGCCCCACTTCAGACCATAGACGACTCTGTTGTCCCCAAGTCCGGCAGAAGAAAACATTATGATGCTGGACTTGCAGGGGCAAAGAGGAACTCTATGCGATCTGAGCCGTATAAGGGTACTAGCTGCATGGAGAAAGCTTATGTGGCTACATCCGCCAGCCGCATGAAGAAAACTCATACGGCCACGTCTGTCAGCCGCATAGCTTATGCGGCTACAGTTGCCAACCGCATGGATAAAACTTATGCGGTTACTGAAGTCAATTGCTTGCAGAAAACCCATGCGGCCACAATTGCCAACCGTATGCGGCCAGCCTGCACGGTCGTGACTCCTAGTCGCACAAGAATAACTCATCCGACAGCTAAAGACAGCCGCATGCAGACAGCCTATACGGTTTCCAATCCTAGCTGCATAGCGTCTGTTCCACGCTTCTCTCGATCAGTCTTCGACCGTCTCTCATGCGGTCCTGACCCTGATGGTTCTCTGGATGATAAGCCAGACTCTGTAGTATCCAATTTGGACTCTTCCTATTACGCACCCGTAAGTGCTAAAAGGAAGAAGTCTAGGGAAGCGTGGGCTCACCAAGCCCAGTCAGCTGCCCCAACCTCTGACTATCGGAGCGTCCCGATGATCATCACGCGGGCCTCTAATGGAAAGTTGTATAAAGCTACTAGTACCCTGCCCCCTGCGGCCAATGGACGGAATAGTCATCGAGCATCTCCCAATAACGAACGAAGGCAAGTATACGAGCTACCTTCATATCAGGGAGCAGGCGGGAGGCCTACACACTCGCGTGCCTGGAATTCCCGAGCCAGCAAAGCAAGTGACTTGCGTGAGGCTATCCTCCACAAACGCAAGGAAAGAGAAGATGCATCGGGGTGCAAAGAGTCCTCCCACGGACGTCACTGCACCCAAGTTATCGTCAACTGCTGCTGCAATAGCACGACGATGCAAGAAGACCGGCAGTTTGTCTTTCAAAGACTGCAACAGCCATCCTCAAAAGATGAAGCACTACCCGTCGTCTCCTGCAACTCTGTAACACCCTATTTTCTGAAATTGGGGATTTTTGAAAATTTATTATTTTTATTATTTATTAGTGGTATTTTAGTCATGGTATGATTTTCTGGTGATTTTAGTTAGATTAAACCATTTTCTAAGTCATGCTAAGTCATGACTTATGACTTTGTAATTTTGGTTAGTATAACTTAGTGTAAACCCTAGTTTTCCTTAACCTAGAAGTTGCCATGACCATGAGAGCTTAGCCATAGGCTTAGAACACCAAATTAGTGATTTTAGCCTAAAAGGGTATTTTGGTAATTTTCTAGGATTTATCTAGAATTATTTGGAATTATGTGTTTTTATTATTGTTAATCATGGTTAAGTATCATGAGAGCCCTAACCTAGTCTACCCTAATCCATAGGTTGGCCACTAACCTAGAATGCTAAGGGAATAGATATTTGCATAGGGTTAAAGTAGTATAAATATCTTAGAATGACTTTATAGGATATTTTGCTACAAACACTCAAAATATCAAAACCTTTTCACCAAAGTCCTTGCCTTCTCCATGAAGCAAGCCCAAGGACACCCCCCTTGTCTTGGCCGGCCATAGGGTACCCCCCCTAGCCCTACACCTTCCTATATAACCCATTGTGTCATTCATGATTCATTTTACATGAATTTTAACCTAGAAAAATCCCATTTCTTTAAACCTTGATAACTTGATCAATATTGATCCAAATCACCTCTAGTTTCTTGCATTGGACTCCCCTACACTAGAGGGTACTAGTTAGGGCCTGCTATTGAGGAATTTGAAGGGCTTTGGGCATCACCAAGTGGAAGAACACCCCCTCCTACTTGGGTATTTTCTTGATTTTTCACCAAATAGGTAAATGCCCATAAACCATGTTAATGTTGTGATTTTTCTTCATATTTGCATGCATCTAGGTACTAGGGTACTGTAGGACAAATTTGGTGAAGGGTTGAGTTGGTTTGGTGTCCGTATCGGACACGTATCCTAAGCTAGAAATTGTGTTTGTTGAAATGCCACAAAGACTTTGTTTTTGTGTTTTTGAAAAACAAAATATGTTTTTGGGTAGCCCTAGACACCTAGGTCACAACCCCACTTGACTGAACACGACACGATGTCATTTTCGTGTCGAAAATCGACTTGGACACACTGCCAGGACACAGCACAGTGCACACTTTAATCCCCTGCTACCCGACACTGATTTCTCCACGAATTGGACACGTGGACACGTGAAAATTTGCACAGAGGAGGGGGCCATCACTGACAAGCCCCCCCCTCAAATATCACGACCTCTCATGTCGTGTCGAGAGAGCTCTGACACGAACACGAATTTTGCACTGCACTGTGCACACTGCACAGAGCACATTTCGAGCGTGTCGTGTCGCACGGACACGCCACGTGGATATCTCGCGATGACACGTATGTGTAGCCCTTTATATGGCGTACACGTAGACACGAGCACGTGGTGCTTCGTGTCCTGTGTCACGAGCACGAAGCTTGTGACAGCGTGCACGACGCTGTCGAAACTCGCGCGTATCAGTCGTGTTTTCACGACTGATACGGCTCTCGTGTCGACACTGTGAGACACGTGGACACAGTGCAGGGTGTTGGACACGTACCCTACCCCTAGGTGAACATTCATGCACGAGCACGAGACACGAGAGTGTCTGTGTCGTGTCCTAGGGTGAGTTGCACGCGTGCACGATACTGTGTGTGTGCGTGTGTATCAGGTTTACCCGATTGGGTTTTGTGAGTCGTGGACACGTCAAAATGTGTCGTGGTGGACTCCTAGGGACACTAGACACTAGAGGACACCTAGGGGCTCAGTTACCAACCATTGGAGTCGAGTCTTGGCTTGGTTTCGTGTGTGAAATCGAGTTTTCCCTAGTTACCTATACAGTCCACATTTTTCCAGTTTTTAGGATTAAATTCCAGTTTTCTAAAAACGAATTTCAAATCTATTTTTGATATGATTAATGCATGTATATATGTATTTTCAGTGTATAAATATGTAGTATATATGTATGTGTGAGTGTAGGTGAGGTTTGAGGGTATTGGGTTGTGTATTTTTGTAGTTATGTATATATATACATATTATGTATATATGGACTGTGTGTGTGTTGGTTGGGGGAACTGTTTCCTGTTCTCAGGAAACTGAGAACAGTCCCCCCCCCCTTTGACTGTCATCTCTAACTCCCTCTCACTGTCCCTCTCTTTCACCCTCTCACTCTCTTACATCTCTCTCTATGTCCCTCTCTCTATGTCTCTCTATATATGTAATATATATATATATATATGTAAGATATATACATATGTGAGTGTGATTGTATTATTATAGAGTATTCACATATATTGATATATATATGTAGTAGGTAGACTATATATCTATATATATAGATAAATATATATATATATATATATGACCTTATAAATATAGTTTATATGAAAACCCCATCATTAGCCTATGGCTAGGGGCTAACCCTAATGGCCCAAAACCCAACTAGTGGACCCTTGTTGACTAAGGGTTGACCAAAGTCAACCTTAGGTCAAAGAGACCTAGTTAACCTAGAAATGACTAGGAATGACCTAAAACAACTAGTTTGACTAGTTTGACTAAAACCCTAACTAGTTGACTAGTGTTGACCCAACTTTGACTAGTTTGACTTTAGAGTTGACCAAGAGTTGACTTTTGACCAGATTGACCTAGAATCATGTAGTATGCATAGTAGACTTCATTTTTTACTATTTAGAATACATTGTGACTTATGTTGCTCTGATCAGGAGCCAGACACCTCTCCTCAGACTGCATATTCTCTACAGACATTCATACAGCAGGCGAGTACATTCTCTGACCGTTTCATACTAGTTCAGGCTTTACTTCTCGCTCTAGATTACTTTACTTGATGCTGTCACGTTGGTAACACGGATTGGTACTATATGGATCTTTACATGAGATGTTATCCCCCTCGGGAGCATCGGGTACTTCATGTTATGTGTGTTTCACTATCATCATGTACTCCTATGCTTCCATTATTCATGTGCACTCATGTGATCATGTACTCTCATGTTTACTGAGCCCTCATGTATACTATCATGTGCACCCTTTCATGGGCCCCATGTGATATCATGTACAATAACGTAACTTGTATAGATCCTTGTGTATTGATTGGGGTAACGGGGGAGTAGAAGTGGACATGTGAATAATTCCAAAGTAGTGTAATCATGTGCAAACTCAGTAGTGTAATCATGTATAAATTCTAGCCATTCACATGCCTATCTTGTGCTCTACATCACTAGTCACTTATAGTTCTCTATATACAGTAGATATTTCATTACAGCTATCTCTTTTACAGCATATATTTTCTTTCAGCAGTTCATGTATCTTACTCTATTGCCTGTATCGTATTTCCTAACCTGCTATGCACTGCGTGAGATGTATTGTGCTCGTTCCCGTCCTGATTGGACCAGTTGAAAATATTATAGAGGATGAGGATGAGGCCTGGTGTCTACCTATTTTGGAGCAGGACTAGATGATACTTATGTTGTGGACCCCCAGCAGGATCCACCTGTAGCTGAGGATGTTGTTCCAGTAGTCTAGACCAGTTTAGTCTAGACAGTCTTTTCTATATTTACTTTTGTCTCACTTTCTGAGTTATATTTTGAGATGTGGAGATGTATAGACTCTTAGACTTTTTGTATTATGAGTTGACAGTTCTGGATATTATGTTGTACTAGACACTTAGACTTATTCATCTATGATACTGTTCTCTTGAGTTACTATCTATCTATCTGTCTTTCGTTCTTCTACCCTAGATGTGATTGAGATGTATATTGTTATGTCACCTCCATTCGGAGAGTATAAACTGTACATGTACTTGGTATTGATAGATGATTGACCTAGGACAGCGTTCTACCGCCGACACTGCGGCATAGGCTGGGCGTTGTTACGTCTCGTACCCTAACAGTGGGTGCGGGTCGTGACAAACTCTGCTCGAAAAGTCCCCGCTGATGGAAGTGGGAAGAAGACAAATGTTCCCAGCCCGAAGATCTCAACCACTGCGACTAAAAGACTGTCGTCTAAGCGGGTGCCCACCACTGGAGTTTTCCAAGGTACTCGCTCTAAGACGAAATCTGCTACAGTGGAAGATTCGTCGTCCATAACGCAGGGGGTTTGTCACGCCCCAGAACCAGAATACTAGAGAGCGGGGGCAGACATAGCCAGCTACGTATATTGAAATAGAATACATCTCAACTATACGGTCACGGCTGTCTAGATATGAGGGTTTACTACAAGCCAGCAGTCTCTTAAGGTCAAGCCTATTGTCTCAATCTCAAGCAATTAACAGAGTTACAAGATGTTAGAGCATCAAATATATATATATAAGGCGTCCCAAATATTACATATTGGATGATCATGAAGCTAGTCGTACAAAATGATAGGACTAGTAAGAGTTCAGTCATACATGATCAACCCTAGGATTTGTTAATCATGTTTACAGCCCGTAGGCAGACAGTAAGTAAATGTGCATCGAGCTAACAGGTGCTCGTCGGCTAAACGCCTCAAAAGAATAAATTTACATATAAGTGGGTAAAACAAAAAGGAAAACCCACTCTTAGCCCGGGTTCCGTCTAGTTGTCACCATTGGGCTGGAAGCTCGGTAGATCTTCGGGAGCTGCTCCAAAATCTGGCCACACAAAACCAGCTGGGTCAAACCCCAGAAAGAGCAAGTGCCACAAAGGAGGCCATAAATAAGAACAAAAGCCAGCATGTCAGAACATAAAGAATAAAAGAAAGTACAAGTAGTAAAGTACACAGGGCGATAAACGACTAGGGACGTGGAACCATTCCGGGAGCCAGGTTACAATCCTTAAACCAAATAAGGACCGGGATTGTACCCCTTCGCCTGAATAGCTCACTGTCTCTACCCATTTATCGTTAAGATAAGTAAAACAAACATGCTCAGGAGATAGCAGGTACTGGAGCTAGACAAGACTTAGACAAGGCTGGACAACATCCAGCCAAACAAATACTACGGCTTACTACTTTAACTAACTAGGGTTATCACAAGCCTTAATTACTAACAAGATGCAAGTGAGAAACTCCCAGTCCCAAGCCCTGCAGACCATCCAGTTATCCTTCCGCGGGTTGAGAGTTATAGGTGGGTACATTGCCCGGGAGACAAATGTACCCTTAGGTGACTTAGAGGGTGCAACACATGATAGTGTGCTGGAAATATGCTCTACTCGTCGGCAAGCTACAAGTCCATTAAAGCGCCCAGATAACAAGATTGCCTGTGACTGGGAAATTCTTCATGTTCTAGTTTGATCTAATAATTAGCCTAATCTAATTCAGCGCGAGTCCCTGGCCGTGGTACCCAGAAAGTCACGTCCTAGACATGATGCAAGACAAGACAAGTGGATTGTACAAGCAAGCAAGCAGGAACACCCACGGTGTCAAGGCAAGTCAAGTCAAGTTATCAAGTCAAGTCAAGTCAGGAGTGCGCCGCCACGGGCCACTATCAAGTTATCAAGATAAATCATGTCAGGTTGCTTGTTAGGAGTGCACCACTACGGGTCACTGTCATGTCAGGTTGGTCATATCAAGAGTGCACCACTACGGGTCACTGTCATGTTATGCTAGGTCCTTGTCATACCATGCCATGTACAATAGACATTCCAAACATATTAAGTAAAATCAAGTTCATGACAAAAGGCGTAAGGATATAAAATGGGCGTAAAATATCTAATACAATATATATATATAGGACTATAGAAGAGCCAGGCTTAAAGAAAATAAAACCAAATCTCCAAGAGTCAATGGTTTGCGCAAGGGGTCAGGGGGTTGGATTGCGCAGGAGGGGATGGCGCAGGGTGAACTGCGCAGAGGGTGGACTGCGCAGGAGGGGATGGCGCAGGGTGAGCTGCACAGAGGGTGGACTACGCAGGAGGGGATGGCGCAGGGTGAGCTGCGCAGAGGGTGGACTGCGCAGGAGGGGATGTCGCAGGGTGAGCTGCGCAGAGGGTGGACTGCGCAGGAGGGGATGTCGCAGGGTGAGCTGCGCAGAGGGTGGACTGTGCAGGAGGGGATGGCGCAGGGTGAGCTACGCAGAGGATGGACTGCGCAGGAGGGGATGGCGCAGGGTGAGCTGCGCAGAGGGTGGACTGCGCAGGAGTGGATGGTGCAGGGTGAGCTGCACAGAGGGTGGACTGTGCAGGAGGGGATGGCGTAGGGTGAGCTGCGCAGAGGGTTAGTGCGCCAAGGGAGATGCGCGGTCCAGCCCAAGAGGCCGGACGCAATCGGCTATGCGCAATGAAGGCGCTGGCCGAGAAGGAAGGTGCGCAGTTCACCAAAGGGTGAGCCGCACAATCGACCTTGCGCTAAAGAGCGCAGGCCGAGAGGGCTGCTTCTCCAACCCGAGAAGAACTCCAAGAACTTCAAAACTTCAATTCTTCATAACTTGACCAAATCAAAACCAAATCTAGATTTTCAAAGTTCTAACTTGAGTAAAATCGAATTCTCTTCCACATGGAAGCATCAAAACATGCAAAAATCGAAGTTAAATAGATCAAAACCATGAAATTCCGAAAATAATCAAAACTTAGATCTAGAACAATGGAGACTCCAAATCACAAAATGTCAAGTTCTAAAGTTGTTCTCCATGGTCTAATCTAGCTAATGGACAAATAAAAAGTGGTGCTTATTTGATGGCAAGGTGCACTTGCCTATGGGTTGGGGAGTTGTGTGGAAGAAGGAAGAAGATGGAGAAGTTAATGGAGAGTAAAGAGGAGAAAGAAAGTTTGGTGGAGATATAATGAGGGTGGTTGTGTTGTGTTGAGGGTAGAGTGTAGGTTAAAGTGTTCCACTCATATGAACCAAACTAACTAAACCAACTACACAAAATAAAACCAAGCCATGGTCCAAACCCATTTACGAGAAACCAAAATTCGTAAGTCGAGAAAATTAAAATACGTGCCAAAATCAAATACGAGCATAAATACGTAATACAGAAAAATAGGGGTGACAACTCTACCCACCTTCAAAGAATTCCGTCCTCGGAATTTAATCAAGGAGCTAGAGATTGCCACGACAAGCTATACTAAGCACAGGCAAGCTACACTAAGCAGTTCAATCATACAATCATACAATGCAAGCAAGAAAAGGGAAAGCGTAAGGCATAAGAAAGACATTATACCTCACGAGTCAAACAGGTAGGGATATCGCGATCGGATGTCGTCCTCACGCTCCCACGTTGACTCACCTAGAGAGTGATGACCCCAAGCAACACGGACTAAGTTAATAGTCTTGTTCTTGAGCGTCTTTTCTCTCCGGTCCAATATAGACACGGGCCTCTCCTCATACGAAAGGTTGGTACCAACAACCAATTCCGAATGATCTAGGATATGGCTCGGGTCCGGGATGTACCATCTTAATTGGAATACATGGAATACATCATGTACCTCACTTAGCGACGGCGGAAGAGCGAGACGATAGGACACATCGCCTACTCGCTCCAGAATATCGAACGGCCATATATACCTAGGACTAAGCTTTCCCCGTACGCCAAAACGAATGACACCGTGGGTAGGCGAGATCCTAAGGAATACATGGTCGCCGACGGCAAATTCTAAGGGACGCCGATGAGCATCGGCCCAATGGCGCTGGCGATCCTGAGCAACTCGAAGGTAATCTCTGACTCTCCTGACCACTTCAACCGTCTGAGAAATCAGTTCTGGACCGAGCATCTGCCTCTCTCCGACATCGTCCCATGCTAACGGGGATCTGCACTTCCTACCATACAGAGCCTCGAAGGGTGCCATCTGGATACTGGCTTGGAAACTATTGTTGTACGAGAATTCCACCAGGTGCAGGTGATCCTCCCACGAACCACCAAAGTCAAGGTACACGACCGCAACATATCTTCGAGAGTTTGTATAGTACGCTCTGACTGCCCATCTGTCTGCGGATGATATGCTGAGCTGAACTTGAGACGAGTCCCCAAACTTTGATGAAGACTGCGCCAGAAGTGCGATGTGAATCTCGTATCCCTGTCTGATACTATGCTGACTGGCACTCCGTGAAGTCTGACGACCTGCCTGAGATACATCTCTGCTAGCTGCGCCGTCGACTGTCCAACTCTAAATGGAAAAAAGTATGCCACCTTGGTAAGCCTGTCCACAATGACCTAAATAGCATCTCTGCCTGTCGGAGATCTAGGTAACCCAGTCACAAAATCCATGGTTATGTGCTCCCATTTCCATTCTGGGATCGGTAAAGGTTGAAAAAGTCTAGCTGGCCTCTGATGTTCAGCCTTGACCTGTTGGCAAACCAAACATCGAGAGACATACCGGGCTATCTCCCTCTTCATACCATTCCACCAAAAGTGTTGACGAATATCTCTGTACATCTTCGTGCTGCCTGGGTGGATGAAATACTGCAAACTGTGAGCCTCTGCCATGACTTCCTGTCTGATATCTCCACTGGGTACACAAAGACGCGTACCGTGTCGAAGTGTACCATCCTCATGAATACATAACTCTGGCCTTCTCCCTGCCTCACACTCTGCTTTGAGCCGCTGAATCTTGGAATCTGCTAACTGTGCTGTCCGGATCCTCTCAACTATGGTGGACTGAATCTGTAGGCTGGCCATCAAGGCCACGCTGGTTGGAAGAACCACTTCAATTCCCATCTTCTGAAGATCCACCAATAGCTCTGGTTGCACCGTCAGGAAATAAACTCCGGCTCTCCGGCTCTCCGGCTCTCCGGCTCAACGCATCTGCTGCAACGTTGGCCTTCCCTGGATGATACTGCAAATCCACATCGTAGTCCACCAGTAGCTCGAGCCATCTTCTCTGCCGCATATTAAGATCCTTCTGGGTGAAAACATACTTCAGGCTCTTATGATCAGTAAATATCTCCACTCTGTCTCCGTACAAGTAGTGTCTCGACAACTTAAGTGCAAACACTACTGCTGCTAGCTCCAAGTCGTGGGTCGGGTAATTCTTCTCATGATCACGGAGTTGACATGACGCATAAGCAATTACCTTCCCATGCTGCATCAAAACACATCCCAATCCTCTGCCTGAAGCGTCGCAATAAACTGTGAATCCTCCGATCCCATCTGGAAGGGTGAGAATGGGAGTCGTTATCAAACCTCGCTTCAACTTCTCAAATGATTCCTGACATTCTGCTGTCCAAACGAATGGTACATCCTTGCGGGTCAACTGGGTCATCGGCGCTGAAATCCTTGCAAAATCAGAGACGAACCGCCGGTAGTAGCCGGCCAATCCAAGAAAGCTGCGAACTTCTGCCACTGAGCTGGGTACTGGCCATGCCTCGATAGCCACAATCTTCTGGGGATCCACTTCCACTCCGCCTCTGGTAATGATGTGACCCAAGTAAGAAATACGATCGAGCCAGAACTCGTATTTACTGAACTTGGCGTACAACTGGTGCTCTCTGAGAATCTGGAGGACAATTCTGAGATGCTGCTCGTGCTCTGCTTCACTCTTGCTATAGACCAGGATGTCATCAAGGAACACTATCACAAACTGATCCAAGTAAGGCATGAAAATACGGTTCATGAGGTCCATGAACACTGCCGGCACATTGGTCGCTCCAAAGGGCATAACTAGAAACTCCTAATGCCCGTACCTAGATCTGAACGCCGTCTTCGGGATGTCCTGCTCTCTGACTCTGATCTGGTGGTATCCTGACCGCAAGTCTATCTTCGAGAAAATTGAAGCCCCTTTGAGTTGATCAAACAAGTCATCTATCCTCGGGAGAGGGTATCTGTTCTTGATTGTCACTGAGTTCAAGGTACGATAATCAACACATAGCCTAGACGTACCATCCTTCTTTTTCACAAGAAGCATCGGGGCTCCCCAAGGCGATCCACTTGCACGAATGAATCCCTTGGTCCTAAGTTCTTCAATCATCTTGTACAAAATCTCCAACTCTGAAGGCGCCATTCTGTAGACTCGCTCTGATACTGGTGCTGTCCCCAGAATCAAGTTGATGGTGAACTCGATCTCCCGCTCTGGTGGCATCCCTGGAAGTTCATCTGGGAAGACATCTGGAAACTCTTCAACTATCCGGGGCAACTGCACTGCTGCCACTGCCATCCGCAATACTGGAGGAGATGGCTCTACTGTGCCTCTGGAAAATAAAAACTCTGGCTCTCCGGGAATACTAAAGACAACTCTGCCAACATGGCAGTCTATCCTAGCATAATGGTTCCTCAACCAATCCATGCCTAGGACTACATCACAGTCTGCCATAGGGAACTCTATGAGCCTAGCGGGAAACTCTCTACCGCTAACTACGATCCGACACGAGGAAAACACTCGATCTACTCCCACAAGACCATTACCATTAAGTATATTGAGCCTCACTGATAATGACTCGGGCTCCAATCCTATCCGTGTCGCGAATCGTGCAGACATGAATGAATGCGATGCACCAGAATCAAATAATAAAGATGCTGGAAAGGTGTTGACGAGAATAGTACCTGCCACTACCTCACCTGGTGCAACTTCTTCTTCCATGGTCATCATCATAGCCTGACCTCTAGCTGCGGGTCCTCTCTGCTGGAAACCCCTCTGTCGGTTCTGTGCTGGAGCCTGGGTGATCTGCTGCTGGTTCTGCTGCTGAAAGGCCTGGGCCTGAGGCAACAATGGCTTCGGATACTGCTGCTGCTGCTGAACTGGAGCTGGGGCTGGTCCTCTCACCGAAGAACTAGAAAGGTTGGATGATGATGGACCTCCCCTATTCGGGCAGGTCCCTATCTGGTGGCCTGCTCCTCCACAAGCCAGGCACAATTCCTGTGCCCTACGACACTCTGCCACTACATGGCCCGGCTTTCCGCAATGAGAACATCCCATCGCGGAAGACTGCTTCTGCTTCGGCTGCTGCGGGTACGTCGGGGTCGAATGCTGAATCGACGTCACTGAGGCCGCCCGCCTCGGAGTTCCAATGGTTATACCCCTAGCTGCCGGGGCTGGAGCTGAAGATTGGTGCATCTGGTTATGGGACCGCTTTCTGCCTCCGGTCCTGTCTACAATTTTCCGGGAGGTATACTCATGCCTCCTTGCTGCCTTCAACACTGCATCGAACGTCTGGTGCTCGAACTGCTCCACAGCCAATAATATCTCTAAGTGCAGTCCTTGCTGGAACCGCTGAGCCCTATCGAACTCGGTTGCCACCAAGGTGGGGGCGAACCTACTCAGCCTAGAAAACTCGGTCGCATAGCCATCGACCGTCCTGTCTCCTTGCTTTAAGTTGGTGAACCGGGTCTGTAGGTCGTACCGTGCCACCGCATCGAAGTACTTTGTCTAGAATCTCTCTCTGAACGTCGCCCAAGTGACTGGCGCTGCTAACCCCATGGCCTGAGCCGCCCACCAATCGCGAGCCAAGTCTAACAACTGTTGGCATACCACCACCACTTCTCATTCTCAGGTGTCCTAGCTGCTTCTAGAACCACCTCGGTATCCTGAAGCCAAGCATCTGCGGCAATCGCATCTTCACTGCCGTCAAAGAAGGGAGGGTTCAAGCGCTTGAAACTGTTGGCCGCCTGATTCCCTTGGAGACCTCCTCGGTTTAGTGCATCATGAACTTCCTGGTGCAAGGCGTCGCCTCGACGATCTTAGGATGCAAGTAGTTCTCTGATAAGCCCTACCAAAGGTCCCTCATCCTGTCTAGCTGGTTGAACGGACGGAGCTGCCTGAACTAGAGGTTCCGAGCCTCCGGGAAGCATAACTCGGGAGGCTACTCCAGAGTGCTGAGCTTGATCTTCCTGGCGCTGGGGTGCTTGTCGAGCTTCCTCTGGCTGGTTGGCAGGTCCGGGAGTAATGCCGCTGAAGAAGATGACATAGGGAACAATAAGGAAAGGACCAGGACAGATTAATGATACAAGCATGTGATCAGGTCAAGATTCTCAGGGATTTGAAGATACGAGCAGAGATCAAGGGCGAATATTGATTGAGACATCTATTCGGTAAACCCTCACATTTCTTGAATGCCAAGACCTGCATGGGCCACCACTTAAACCATGTCACGCCCCAGAACCAGAATACTGGAGAGCGGGGGCAGACATAGCCAGCTACGTATATTGAAATAGAATACATCTCAACTATACGGTCACGGCTGTCTAGATATGAGGGTTTACTACAAGCCAGCAGTCTCTTAAGGTCAAGCCTATTGTCTCAATCTTAAGCAATTAACAGAGTTACAAGATGTTAGAGCATCAAATATATATATATATATAAGGCGTCCCAAATATTACATATTGGATGATCATGAAGCTAGTCGTACAAAATGATAGGACTAGCAAGAGTTCAGTCATACATGATCAACCCTAGGATTTGTTAATCATGTTTACAGCCCGTAGGCAGGCAGTAAGTAAATGTACATCGAGCTAACAGGTGCTCGTCTGCTAAACGCCTCAAAAGAATAAATTTACATATAAGTGGGTGAAACAAAAAGGAAAACCCACTCTTGGCCCGGGTTCCGTCTAGTTGTCACCATTGGGCTGGAAGCTCGGTAGATCCTCGGGAGCTGCTCCAAAATCTGGCCACACAAAACCAGCTGGGTCAAATCCCAGAAAGAGCAAGTGCCACAAAGGAGGCCACAAAAAAGAACAAAAGCCAGCATGTCAGAACATAAAGAATAAAAGAAAGTACAAGTAGTAAAGTACACAGGGCGATAAACGACTAGGGACGTGGAACCATTCCGGGAGCCAGGTTACAATCCTTAAACCAAACAAGGACCGGGATTGTACCCCTTCGCCTGAATAGCTCACTGTCTCTACCCATTTATCGTTAAGATAAGTAAAACAAACATGCTCAGGAGATAGCAAGTACTGGAGCTAGACAAGACTTAGACAAGGCTGGACACCATCCAGCCAAACAAATACTACGGCTTACTACTTTAACTAACTAGGGTTATCACAAGCCTTAATTACTAACAAGATGCAAGTGAGAAACTCCCAGTCCCAAGCCCTGCAGACCATCCAGTTATCCTTCCGCGGGTTGAGAGTTGTAGGTGGGTACATTGCCCGGGAGACAAATGTACCCTTAGGTGACTTAGAGGGTGCAACACATGACAGTGTGCTGGAAATGTGCTCTACTCGTCGGCAAGCTACAAGTCCATTAAAGCGCCCAGATAACGAGATTGCCTATGACTGGGAAATTCTCCATGTTCTAGTTTGATCTAATAATTAGCCTAATCCAATTCAGCGCGAGTCCCTGGCCGTGGTACCCAGGAAGTCACGTCCTAGACATGATGCAAGACAAGACAAGTGGATTGTACAAGCAAGCAAGCAGGAACACCCACGATGTCAAGGCAAGTCAAGTCAAGTTATCAAGTCAAGTCAAGTCAGGAGTGCGCCGCCACGGGCCACTATCAAGTTATCAAGATAAATCATGTCAGGTTGCTTGTTAGGAGTGCACCACTACGGGTCACTGTCATGTCAGGTTGGTCATATCAGGAGTGCACCACTACGGGTCACTGTCATGTTATGCTAGGTCCTTGTCATACCATGTCATGTACAATAGACATTCCAAACATATTAAGTAAAATCAAGTTCATGACAAAAGGCGTAAGGATATAAAATGGGCGTAAAATATCTAATACAATATATATATATATAGGACTATAGAAGAGCCAGGCTTAAAGAAAATAAAACCAAATCTCCAAGAGTCAATGATTTGCGCAAGGGGTCAGGGGGTTGGATTGCGCAGGAGGGGATGGCGCAGGGTGAACTGCGCAGAGGGTGGACTGCGCAGGAGGGGATAGCGCAGGGTGAGCTGCGCAGAGGGTGGACTGCGCAGGAGGGGATGGCGCAGGGTGAGCTGCGCAGAGGGTGGACTGTGCAGGAGGGGATGGCGCAGGGTGAGCTGCGCAGAGGGTGGACTGCGCAGGAGTGGATGGCGCAGGGTGAGCTGCGCAGAGGGTGGACTGCGCAGGAGGGGATGGCACAGGGTGAGCTGCGCGGAGGGTTAGTGCGCCAAGGGAGATGCGCGGTCCAGCCCAAGAGGCCGGGCGCAATCGGCTATGCGCAATGAAGGCGCTGGCCGAGAAGGAAGGTGCGCAGTTCACCAAAGGGTGAGCCGCGCAATCGGCCTTGCGCTAAAGAGCGCAGGCCGAGAGGGCTGCTTCTCCAAACCGAGAAGAACTCCAAGAACTTCAAAACTTCAATTCTTCATAACTTGACCAAATCAAAACCAAATCTAGATTTTCAAAGTTCTAACTTGAGTAAAATCGAATTCTCTTCCACATGGAAGCATCAAAACATGCAAAAATCGAAGTTAAATCGATCAAAACCATGAAATTCCGAAAATAATCAAAACTTAGATGTAGAACAATGGAGACTCCAAATCACAAAATGTCAAGTTCTAAAGTTGTTCTCCATGGCCTAATCTAGCTAATGGACAAATAAAAAGTGGTACTTATTTGATGGCAAGGTGCACTTGCCTATGGGTTGGGGAGTTGTGTGGAAGAAGAAGATGGAAAAGTTAATGGAGAGTAAAGAGGAGAGAGAAAGTTTGGTGGAGATATAATGAGGGTGGTTGTGTTGTGTTGAGGGTAGAGTGTAGGTTAAAGTGTTCCACTCATATGAACCAAACTAACTAAACCAACTCCACAAAATAAAACTAAGCTATGGTCCAAACCCATTTACGAGAAACCAAAATCCGCAAGTCGAGAAAATTAAAATACGTGCCAAAATCAAATACGAGCATAAATACGTAATACAGGAAAATGGGGGTGACAGGGTTGCTGGGGCTGGGGGTAGCACCCCTCCGAGCCTCCACAGCAATCCAATGTTCCAAGAAGACGAGCCAGGGGAGACAACTCTCCCATCAGATACAGCAAACCTTGACGTCCCCTACGACATCCATAACTCCCAAGACGAGGCAAACTTGGAGACTGGGGGTACTGTTCCTTCCGAGTCTGAATCAGAAGGGAACATACCCACATATCCCGATGACTTCTCACTACAGGGGTACGATTCGGAGGGCGCTTCCTCCACCGCTCCGTCTATCTCTCCTAATGTGAAGACGGTATTCATGACAGACAGCAACCAAGGTGGTTCCAGGGATCGCCAGCGCATCGACAGTCTCGAAGCCATATTGCTTGCTTTGGTCAAGTCTGTAGACGAGATTAAAGCGGCCCTTCCAACTCTGCAAGGAGGGACGCCTGGACAAACAAGCACGGGTCCCGCGGTCAATGCCGACTCGAATTCGGCGGCACCAAAACCGGGCAAAAATCCTCCGGAAACAACGGCCCCCCCCGCCGTGGACGAAGCACGCGAAGCGAGAAGAGAGGTCCAGGAGCTCCGAGCCATGTTCCACACTCGAGAAAACTCTCAAGACCTCAGAATACGGCAACCATACCCTTCTGCATGGAGGGATGTTCCATTCCCACCAAGATATAAGCCGTTCAATATCAATCCTTATGATGGCAAGACCTCGGCAAGTCGGTACATCACTTACTTCGAGGTCACCATCGACCATCTGCCCCATGACGATGCCATTCTTACATAATTATTCATCGAGGCATTGGAAGGAGTCGACTTCGACTAGTATCGTAACCTGCTGGACAACTGTATCCACTCCTTCGCCGGCTTCAAGCACATGTTCTTGGAGAGATTCTACGAAGTAGGGCAGGACATCACCATGTCCACCCTCATGGACGTCGTCCAAGGGGAGAAAGAGCTGACAAGGAACTACATTGAGCGGTTCCGCCAAACTGCCATGAAGTTGTCCTCTGGAAATCCAGATTCCTCCTTGATTGAAATTTGCCAAAAGAGACTCCTCCCAACAATCAGTCTCTGGATGGATGAAAGTCAATTCAAGGACTGGAAGACATTCATCATCAGCGCCACAAGCGCCGAAGAACGATTGAAGAAGGCTCGCCAACTGGGATTGCACATCTCGGACGGAGAGAACAAGGGCAAGCGTCCCAACAATGATATTGGGGGTAGCCCCTCCAACAATCGGGACAGCAGGGGAAAGCAGGCTATGGTGGCCGACACGGCACAGAAACCTGAGCCAAAGTCGGCAGACAAACAATGGCCGCAAATCACTTACTCCTTCGAAGACGGTCACGTCAAGCCCATCTTGGATATGCTCATACAAGGAGACAGAATTCAGCTTTCTCCACCAAGACGGGAACCACGGCAGGCAGACATGGAGAACCCAAAGTACTGCCATTACCATCGCTACATTTACCATGCCACACACGACTGCTACCAACTAAAACGGTACATCCAAAATCTCATCGATTCGAACACACTGGCCATCGATTTCGAAGAGGTAACGGTGGCAGCTAATATGGTGTCAGTACAATTCGGCAGCTTCCCTCCGACGGAAACTCAAGACGGTGTGGTTTCCATCCCTCTAGCGACAATGGAGATTGCTAATCTTCCACCTCCCCGAGACCCGGCTGCTGGTTTGGTGCCCCTCACCACATCACGAGGAAAGGTCATGTGGATCCATCCAGACTTGGTATCGAAAGTGACTCGGCCCATACCATCTTCTATCTGCAAGAAAAAGAATAGAAAAATTAGATCCTGCCGTACAATCTCGGCAGACATCGAAGAAGCTACAGCCGTCGTCACGCGGTCTGGGGCGCAATCCCAACCTGTGGTTGACAATCCAGCTGAAGATCATCAACCCACTATAACTGATGCTCCGGGACCAGCTCAGCCTTCGATGACCGACAAGCCTAGGCCGAGGGAGACTTGCTTCGACAAATCCCTCCGAAAAAAGGCAGCCCAAGGGCTGGAGAGGCCCTACAACTTCGACATCTTGGCACAATTGGCCAACACACCGGCCAAGTTGTCATTATACAAGCTCTTGAGACTCTCCAAGGATGTTCGTGCGGCTTTGAGCGATGCACTCCAAAATGCCGACGCATACCTGGCTCAAGTTAACCTCACGGGAGAAAACCCGCCTGCAGATCTCCAAGACAGTACCTGCACGGAAGCAATGCCCAACATCGTCTTCGCTCCGCAGGACATGCTCATCAAAACTAATCTGCACGATCGCCCACTATACTACACTGGATACATCGGCGACGTAAAGGTGGATCGGATGCACATTGATCCTGGCTCTTCCATAAGCATTATCCCGAAGGGTCTGCTACATCATCTCCGCATCCCAATGCATCGCCTGACGCCTACAAACACCGCCATCAGTGGTTTCAATTCGGGCAGGAGCTACCCTATTGGAAAGATTCGTCTGAAGTGTCAAATTGGCGACCTCCAATCAGAAGTCACCTGCTACGTTATCGATGCAGACACTTCTTATAATATCCTCTTGGGGCACCCATGGATACACGATTATATGATCGTGCCTTCCACGCTGCACCAGTGCTTCAAATATGTCGACAAACACGGCTTCGTAAGGACAGAATTTGCTGATATCGATCCCTTCAAAGGGGTCGAATCTTACTACTCAGACTCCTGCCTGTACGAAAAATCAAAGAAGCATCTTGGTGAAGGAGATGTACAAGCTAGTACCGAGACAGCCATATGATCAGAAGAGCCTCTGACGATCCACCTCTAAGGTCGCAAACCGGGCAGGTCTGCACCCCTTACCGCCACTCTGCGTAAGGACGCAATCAGCCTCTCGGCATAAGAAGAGCAGATGATAATCCGACTGCCGAGGTCAGGCCAAGTGCCAAGATCCACAATGGGGCCACTAACAATCAGACTACCGAGGGTCGGTCAGCCCCAAACGGAGAAGCTCAATCCCTCCGACAAACCACTGACGATACGCCTTCCCAAGAAGGGTCGTCACCCCGATGCAAGGTCTGACACTTCTAGCGAACCAGCCACTCCTCGCTCCACATCGAGTACCAAACTGGGGGTCGCTAGTCTGCCGACAACTCCACGCTCTGCTCTATCAACTGAACCGCAGACGATCAAGCTCCCCAGGTCGTCCTCTCAGTCTTCATTCACACAGGGGGTAGCCGAAGAGGAACTGGAGCTAGCCAAGTATGTGGCTGCCCACACTGATGTTCCCTCCGCAGATGATGTAATCCCCCTAGAAAAGATACCTTACTTCATCAATAAAGGGCTATCTTTGAACTACCTCGAGCTTAATAAGCTTTATACAATGTACGCTATGGAACATGGTATAGGCACTCACCTACACACACAGGTGACAAATGTCTACACCACAATCCAGCTTACTCCAGCAGAAGATGCTTATCGAATAATCGAGGGAGGGGACCATCCAATCATCTTCGGCCGGAAGGACGATCCGCATCCCTTCACCATAGAAGAAGTCGACCTTGGATCGGATGTCGGGAGACTACCTCTGTATCTTTATAGTCCCTAATCTAAATATCTTATGCAGAAACAGGGGTATGATCTGGAAATGACACCGGGCTTAAATTACGGTACAAGACGACGATTACCTTTGAAGCCGCCGGTCCCGGCTGGCAAACCACGGGACTACTATAGCAAGACTCGATATGGATTAGGGTATGTAACACCCACGACAACCCCTAAAAGTTCAGATAAAGAATGCGACTGGCATTCACATTCGACCGGGTCACCAACTTCTGATTCGGATACCAGCATCGGAGACGTGTTCAGACAAGTCCTGTCAGTCAACATGGCATTCGTCGACGCTTATGAAGAAGATGAAGACATTCCAGAAATTCTCGAGCTAGAGCCGTGGGCCCAACAGCTAGATGAACAATGGGAAAAGCGTTTCGAGCAAAGAGAACCTCCCACTGAGGATGAGGTCATACAAGTTAACCTTGGTGATGAATCCTCCCCGAAACCGATCTTTATCAGCCAGAGTCTGACAGATGAAGAGCGAGAGTCGCTGCTCCAACTTGTCAAAGAGTATATCGATGTGTTCGCCTGGAGCTACAAAGATATGCCAGGATTGGACCCCGAGATCGTACTCCACAAACTCAATATTCGTCCGAATGTAAAACCTGTCAAGCAATAGCAACGACGGTTTCGCCCCGATGTCATGAATGCTATTGAAGCCGAGGTCAACAAACTGATAGCCAGCGGCTTCATTCGCGAAGAGCAGCATCCAGACTGGGTAACCAACATCGTACCAGTTCTCAAGAAGAACGGAAAGATCCGAATATGGATTGACTTCCGGAATCTGAATGAGGCATGCCCTAAAGATGAATTCCCTCTCCCTATCACAGATATTATGATCGACAACACCAGCGGCTTCGAACGTATGTCCTTCATGGATGGCTTCTCAGGATAAAACCAGATCAAGATGTTCCCTGACGACGAGAAGCACACATCATTCCGAACACCGATTGGTACATATTGCTACACCGTTATGCCTTTCGATTTAAGGAATGCTGGCGCTACTTACCAGAGAGCTATGAGCATCATCTTTAGAGACCACTTGCGCAAGACAGTAGAATGCTACGTCGATGACATCGTCGTCAAAAGCCGTTCGAAGGAAGATCATCTGCAAGATCTCAGGACAGTGTTCGACCTAATGCGAGCACACGACTTAAAGATGAACCCTACAAAATTATTCTTGGGTGTCTCCAGCGGGAAATTCCTGGGTTTCGTCATCACTTCTCAGGGCATTCATATCGACCCCGAGAAAACAAAGGCAATCATGGAGATGGGTCCCCCGAAAAATCTCTGCGAACTCCGAGGCCTCCAAGGCAGGCTAGCTTACATCAGGAGATTCATCTCTAATCTCTCCGGACGATGTCAACTATTCACCCATCTCATGAAGAAGGGAGTCTCTTTCGTATGGGATGAGGAATGCCAGCGCGATTTTGACAGCATCAAAGAATATTTGTCGAATCCTCCAGTCCTGGTAGCTCCTGTTGCTGCTAAGCCATTCCTGCTCTATGTGCGAGCTATGGAACATTCTCTTGGTGCCCTATTGGCACAGAATAATGATGCGGGCCACGAACAAGCTATATACTACCTCAGTCGGAAGATGATTGGGCCATAATACCGATACACGGCCGTAGAAAAGGAATGCCTTGCTCTCGTATTCGCCATCCAGAAGACACGATACTACGTCACGGGACAAACCATCCACGTGATATCACGGATCAACCCCCTCAGGGTCCTCATAACCAAACCTGGGGCACTCAGCTCTCGCCTTGCTACCTGGGCGATATTACTATCACCATACCACATGATCTTCGTCCCGCAAAAGGCTGTTAAAGGCCAGGCTCTGGCAGACTTTCTAGCAGCCCACCCAGGTTCAGAGACGACTAGGATATATGAAAAAATATCGGATAAGGTCACCAGTTCAAATGCAGTCTCCCATGATGCCATCTGGCGAATGTTCTTCGACGGCGCTTCAAGAACTGGACCCAAAGGCAATATCGTCGCTGGAGTTGGAGTGGTGCTGATTTCTTCCTCTGGCTTGGTGATCAATCGGGCCTACTCACTCACAGAGCCCTGTTTAAATAATGTGGTCGAGTACAATGCCTTGGTCATTGGCCTCTGGCTTGCGAAGGAGCTGGGGGTAGAGTATCTTGAAGCATACGGCGACTCACAGTTAATCGTCAATCAGATTAGGGTGTCGTACGAGGTCCGCCACGAAGACATGATCCCGTATCATCGAATAGCAATTGACATCATCTCGTCTCTCGGAGGGTTCTTCATAGAACATGTTCCCAGACTCCAGAACATTGAGGCTAATGCCCTAGCGGGTTTTGTCGCTTCCCTAGCTGTGCCAAATTACGCTCGTCATCAGGTCGACATAATAGGCCGTAAACTGGTCTGTCCTAAGGATACCATTTGATGCATTGAGAGCTACTCCGCCCTTTCAGTCAACGAAGCACCAGACTGGAGACAGCCGTTCATTGACTTCGTAGTATACGACATCCTGCCAGAGAATCCGAAGGAAGCTACTTCTATCAGAAGACGTTTTCTCAAATTTTTCTATGATACGGAGACGAAAATGCTGTATCGCCGATCCTATGATGGGTTGCTGCTTCGGTGTCTATTAAATACAGAAGCCAAGGAAGCAGTGCGCGAGGCCCATGATGGTGTCTGCGGAGCCCATCAACCTGGCCCGAAACTGCAAGACCGCCTTCGCCGAATGGGCTATTACTGGCCCACGATGGTTGCAGACAATAGATTATGCACGAAAGTACAAAGCCTGCTAAATCCATGCCGACTTCATCCACCAGCCATCTGAATTCCTACATCCGACTGTGGCCTCCTGTCCATTCGAAGCATGGGGTATGGACATCGTCGGCCCAATTACCCCACCTTCGTCCAGAGGACACCGATTCATACTCGTAATCACCGATTACTTCTCCAAATGGACGGAAGCCATCCCATTGGCAGAGGTGAAAACTTCAAACGTGATCAGCTTTCTTAAGCATCATGTCATCTACCGCTTTGGACTGTCCCGAAGGATCATTCATGATAATGGGCCACAGTTCGCAAGCCACGTATTTTTTCGGTTCTACGACAAACACCGAATTCAGAACATTCCTTCGACACCCTATAACCCAGCAGCCAACGGGTTAGCAGAAGCATTCAACAAAACCATAATCAAGCTACTCAAGAAATTTGTGTCCTATAATAAGCGCGATTGGAACGAGAAGCTCGGCGAATGCTTATGGGCGTATCGTACCACAGTTCGAACAGCCACCGGGAATACACCATTTTCCCTGGTGTACTGGAGTGAGGCAGTTCTCCCATTAGAGACTCAGATCCCCTCACTCCGCGTCTCCCTCACACATCAGTTGATGACAGACGAAAACCACCATCGCCGACTACAGGAATTGGAGGCCCTAGATGAGAAACGCCTGTTAGCTCAACAGCGAATCGAACTATATCAGGCCAGAATCTCCGGAGCTTTCAACAGGAAGGTCAAAGTCAGAACATTCCAAGTAGGCGATCTCGTTCTGGTGGTTCGGAGGCCGATGGTTATGACGCATAAAACTGCCGGTAAATTCCAACCAAAATGGGATGGCCCGTTCATCATCGAAGCTGTATTCTCCAACGGCACCTACCGCTTCGCAAAACAAAATGGAGACTTGCTCATGTTGCCCATCAACGGCAAGTTCCTGAAGAAGTATTATGTCTGAAACAAAATCCTCGAGACATCTCAGAGTGTCGAGTTATGTACCTCTCCGTACCACTGAACTTACATTCTGGTTCCATGCATAGAGTCATGTACACGCTGGTACCTCTGAACTCGTTCCCACATTTTATAATCATTCGAGTCACGTGCCCGCTGGTACCTCTGAACTCATTCCCACATTTTCCAATCATTCGAGTCACGTGCCCGCTTGTACCGCTGAACTCACACTCACCATTCTCCAAATTCCCGAGTCATGTACCCTTTCGTGCCGCTGAACTCACATCTACAACATCCCAGATTATCGAGTCATGTGCCCGCTGGTGCTACTGAACTCACACTTTCACAATATCGAGTCATGTACCCGCTGGTGCCTCTAAACTCACATCCCGGTCACTCTTTCAGATAGTAAGTCATATATGATCATACCTCTGAACTTTCTTCCTACAAGAGATCCTCCCTCATGATCCACTACCCGTACTCCCAGTGCACAAAAAGGGTAACGGGTCCACAAACTTCCAAAATGACCATGTCGATGCTACCTCTGAGTCATTTCACTTCCACCAAAAACAAATCACCACCTACATAAAACTTCCATGTCCTCATTAACTCTGAGTCATTTTATGTACCCCCTCTTCATTGAGCCCACTCCTGCCATGTCTTCATTACCTCTGCGTGGGAAGGCTCCGTAGAAGAAACCTTTATACTTGCCATGTCCTCATTACCTCTGAGTAAGTATGTCGGTTCCCTTTCAACCTATTAACTGTACCCACAACCGGTGTACGACAAGGATAATAGGTCCACAAATATCCTCTATTGACCACAAATGTCCTCTGTTGACCACAAATGTCCTCTGATGACCATAAATGTTCTCAGTCGACCACAGATGCTGAAATGGGTCTCCAGTACACGCCCATCCCTTTCCTATCATGCCTGGGAGCCCAGTTGCCCCCTGGCATTCTCTCAAATACCAAAAACTTCTATAGTTGTCTTATCGCGAAGTTGTTCTAGGTATTCCTCTCCAAAACTTGTTACTCGTACCTAAAACTAAGGTACGCCCAGGGTAACAGGTCCACAAATAATCCCCAGCAGGTCCAATTCCACAAACCCCACGAGTACAAGAAAGAGAAGATGAGTTGAAACATGCTCATTTATTCAGAATTCAAAGTGCTACATCATTTGGGATCACATCCCTTACAAAATAAAAACAAAAAAAGAAAAAAAGAGAGCAAAAGAAAACAGAAAGCCGATCACTGCTCCGGGGCACATAGCGCCGTGAGAAGGTCCGTCAGCAAGGCAACCGACTGCTCAAATCTCTGGTTAGCTCGACGCTCCGCCTTTTGGGTCAGCACCGTCGCGTCCTCCAGATGAGCGTGAGCTTGCCAGTTGTCCTTAAATTTCTTGAAAGCCCGCTCCAGGTTAACAGAAGATCGGAAAACCTTCTCGGCCTTCCGAACGATTGACTCATGTTCCGCATGAGCAGCCTCCAGCTCCGACTCTAGGAAGGCCAATTCCCTCTGAAGTACGAGAATCCGCTCCTTCGTGTCAGCTATTCCACGAGAAGCAGCCTCTTCCCGAGCCCTACAAGCTTGACTTCGACGACCCAGCCTGTCATACAAAGCGGAAAGCTCGTCAAGGTCCCCCTTCACAACTGGCCCGGTAGTGTCTCGAGCGAGCTTTATTCTATCCCAAGCGGCAATAAGGAAGCCTCGCTCCAGTTCAATCGCAGCAGGCAAGTCAGCTTGTCGTAACACCAGCAATCGGGTCATGAGCTGATCAGCCTCTGCCAACTTAGGCTCCAGGAGCGCAGCCAACCCCACCCTGCCAGGAAGAGTCTTCAAAGTTTCAATCTGACCCCGAGCGCACCGCAGGGACAGGGAAAAAGGGATCCCCCATTCTACAGCAGCATCTACGCCCCTCTTTAAATTGCGATAGAAGCTGTCGACCACATCCTGCGACACCTCGTCTAGAGCCTCCGAAGAAGCCGACGTCAACGGGAGTGTAGCTGGCAACACTGAAGAAGGCATGACAGAATCTGTCGCTCCTGCCATGAGGGAAACAAACTCCGTACGGAAGGACGCCTAAACAGCGGCCAACTCCTCTTCAGCAGCCCGCAGAACTTGAATGCTCGGTAGGACTGAGAAGTCAATCTCCGAAACCGTATAAGCAGCAGAGGATGAGGCGGAGACCATCGCTCCCGGAACAAGCTCCACTCCCATCTGTCCGGAGCTGGCGGGAGGCCCCTCGACATGAGTCGGTGAGGAAGAAAAAATGCTTCTTTCCCCCAGATCGCAGCAGGCCGAGCCTTCCCCAAGAACATCCGCTGTGGGAAGTAAAGGGTCAGGACCTGTAGGGCCAAGACAACCATTAATCGATTTGACCTGGAGGATATGTTGATAGAGCAAATAAGCCCCCTCACTAGTCAATATTTGGCTTATCTTACCAGCGGAAGAGTGTGGAGGCTGAGGTTCGCCTACGGCCACCACAACCTCTCTACCAGCGGCCTCCGAGTCAAATATAATAGACTCCTCCGCCCCGGCACCCTCGGGAGGGGATACGACGAGATCGACATCGCCTTGCTAAAATTCAGCAATCTCGGAGACAGGCCCGAGGAAACCTTCGTCACCCCGGACCGAGACCTCAGCAACTTGGGAGTCCTCAGCCGCCGCTGAGAGAGTCCCCGCAGAAAGGACCGCGACACACATGCCACTAATCAAAGAAGCAAGGGCCGGATCAACTCCAGGGGCAGCAGACGGTTCATGAGAGCCTGGTTCGTCAAACGCCTACAAAGAAAAAAAATGATTAGGTCATATCTCCAAGAAAAAGAAAACCACAACAAGGAGATAGCTCCAACATAGTCTTACCCTCGGATAGCATCATAAAGATTAACTTCTCGCAAAAACGCCTCGTAGTTTTGCAGAATCCACGAGGTCAGGTTAGCCTACAAGGTAATGGGGTGTAACCAGCTCGGCAGTGCCAATCTGCCAACAGGATAGGACCATTTTCGAGCAAGCTGGCTCAGGAAGGTATCAGCCTAAGAAAATGAAAAGTTAGGACCGGATGTGTTGATAAAGGTACCCGGAGCTAACCTCATCACAGATCGACTGGCCGGATCCTTGATCGCGCGTATCGACCAGTAGTTTTATTGTAACAGATGTTACCCACAAACATCCCCGGTTTGGTTGGAGTGAGGGAGTCTGTCATCTGCCTGTCCAATAAAATCATGTTGAACCACGCAAGAGAAAAATGACGCTTCATAATGGGGATGTGAATCGGCATCCCGTCCAGATTAAAATCCCAACTCTCGGAGATATCCAGCACTCGAGAGTTTTTTTATGATCAATGCATCCCCAAAAAGGAAGACCGACCTCAGATACTTCCCATTTGGCTCTCCGGAGCTCATCATGTCACTAAGGAATTGGAAAAATTGAACCCTGATAACATTCAGTCGCTCCAAAGGCTCATTAACAAGGAGCTGCTCTGACACTTGACGAACTAAATCGTCTCGTCGCACATCCGAGGCAAGTTGATTCGAGCCAACCAGAAGTTTCCCCGCATGATTTACTGGCAGATTCACGGAAGAGAGACGAAAGAAATAAGATTAGAAGATAGTCAAAACAAGAAGCATTTGAAAGATCATTTAAGTCTATGCGGCTCGGGTCGTCACAGCCTCATGCGGCTCAGAACCAGATGAGTCCATGCGGTTCGGTTTATTATAGCCTTATGCGGCTCCGAGTCAGACGAGTCCATACAAATCAAGTTCAGATGAGCTTATAAAGCTTCTGCGGTTTGGGCTCAGAAAGGTCTATGCGGTTCAAGGTTCACATGGACTTAACAGACAAACCTAGGCGCTGATGCGGCTCGAATTTACGTGAAACTATGCGGTTCAAAGTCCACGCGGACTCATGCGGCCCTGAACAGACAGACTCATGCGGCTACAAGCAGATGAGCTTATGCGGTTCAAAAGTGAACTACGCTCATGCGGCCCAAACCAAAAATATATATATGCGGTTCAGATCAAGTATGACAAGCCCATGCGGCCCCCTGGACGAAGTGCTTATGCGGTCATATCGACGAACCATGTACATGCGGCTTGTGCATAAATTATGCAGCAGAGCCATGGCAGTTAGGGTTCTAAGGCAACGCCCTTACCAGCAATAGGAGGATGAACGTCGGGATGAACAGAGTGAACAGCGGCCGGCGGAGGAGTGGCCACGTTCGTCGCCACAGTCGCTGCAGAAGCGACCGCCTTGTCCTTCGCAGCCTTCGACGCAGCGACCTTCTTGGGAGCCATAGATGCTTGGAAGAGAAAGGAGTTAGAACAACAAAAGATCGAAGAGAGCGAAGGAGATTCCCCAGAACGAAAGTGTTCCTATTTATAGACAAGGAAGGAATGCCTCGATCTGCGTGCAATATGATGACCGACTCTTCGGTCATCGAGGCAAAAAGGCTTAATAATAGCCTGACTCTTGGGATCCTGGCCCAAAAAGTGGCTCTTAAAATCTGACAACAAATCAAGAGGATTAAATGCGGAAGATTTACAAAAGATTTGCACACGTGGCAGGAAGACGTGGCAAGAAGCTCATGCGGCCAAAACAGCCCATGCTGCTCAGAGAGTCATGCGGTTGAGGTAATCATGTGGCTGGTCAAATCCATACGGCTAGGACAGAATACATCCATGCGGCTCTGGCATAATCATGCTTCTTATTCAAAGTATTTTAATTTTGCAAATTGAAAACTTTGAAGGGGGTCTTGTAGAAGCATGAAAAAGAAGAGAAAAATAATCCATACGGTCAAGGAGCCACATGCGGCTCAGGAGTCCCATGCGGCTCAAACACATAGGTAGCTCGAGTGGACTCTATGCGGCCTACAGAGGGAAGTCACGTGTCTTTTTAGAACGGCTGTACCCAGCATCATTCAAACACAATTAATGCTCTGACGGCTGACAGCTGACAGCCCTGACGTAAAGTAGTCATAATGACTGACACAAGAGCACCATCTTCCTAGGCAACTGGAGAAAATCTTCATAGCTTTGAGGCAAGTTTATGCGGCCAGACTAGACAAGTTCACGTGGCCAGTACAGAGAAACCTATGCGGTCCAATCATGAAGGTCCCCCATGCGGCTCGGCCATGAAGAAATCTATGCGGCTCGGCCATGAAGACTCTCATACAGCTTGGCCATGAAGATCCCCATGCGGCTCGGTCATGAACATATTCATGCGGCTCGGTCATGACAATCTTCATGCGGTTCGAGTATAGAGACTATTCATGCGGCTCGGTCATGAAATCTTTCATGCGGCTCGGTCATGACGACCTTCAGGCGGCCCAAATATGAACGCTCCTCATGCGGCTCAACAAGGATAACAGGACACGTATCCTAAAGATAATCAAATTTTGGATCAGATCCCAACAAATTGGGACACGTGGCAAGAGAATGAATTAAATTGATTCATTTAGATTTATGGAGATCAGAAAATCATCATGATGGGGATTTATTGTAATCAACATTAATTTCTGACATGATATGGCATAATCCTCATTAAGGGCCCAGATCCTTCATGCTCAAGATTAATGGCCCAGATTGATCATTTACCAGGCCGCCGCCACTTTGAGAATGGGCAATCATTACAAACCCTAATGATGCCCCCCCACTATTATAAATAGCAAGGTGCCATTCCCTTGTAAAAGGAGGCTCTCCCAATAATCAGAGAGAAAAATACACAGAGATCAATCCAGAGAGAGAAGCCAGAAGAGCAATAGGAGGAGAGCAAGAAGAGCATTTCTTCGTCAACGCCAAGCATCTCGTCACAGGAGCCAAGGCTACGTCCGATCGTCCAAGGAGTAAGGCAGAGCTGCCGTCGCTTTTCCGAGCCTCTATCGTCACCCCCCAGAATCAAAAATAAACAATTGTACTTAGATTGCTGTACCTAGGTTTTCGTTCCTAGGCTTTCTTTGTACAAGTGAGTTTGTAACGTGAAGTAAAAGTCCAGTCCTCCCATAAAACTGTTCTGCTCTTTTATATTTTATGGCGAACAGTGGCAGGCATGCTATGTCATCACATAAATAGAAATAAACATCGCAACGTAGTCGCACTACGTCGCCAACTTTGCGACGTAAAGTTGTTGTCGCTCTCCGTCGCTAACTTTGCGACGACCCAGTAACACGGCAGTGACGTCGCAAACAGCGATATAGAGTGACGAATTTGTCATCTGCGACTAGCTTTTTTGTGACCTTTATTTTCCATTACTAAAGTTGTTGCTAATTACGATTAGCGACATATTTTCCATAATTAGCGACGTATCTGGACGTCGCTAATCTGCCTTATTTTAGTAGTGAATGTTGGACGTGGGAGGAATACTGGACGACGAGGGAGGAGTCGCCAACCTGCTGGAACTGTCCTGTCCCGGTAATGGACCGGGAACAGAATGGCACACTGGCGTACTCGGAGATGAGGATGAGGGTATGGAATCTGCCTTTCCAACCTGACGCACGCGGGACTGCCTAACATAATATCCTTCGTGTCGTGCTCCTGGTCTTGTCATACCTGATAATAACATATGATAAAAACAAATATACATATTTATATGATAGACATCACATATTTTTAAAAAATATCATAGTCACAAAAGTGTCACTAAAGTTTCAAATATGATGATAAAACAAACGTATAGATTTAATCCTCTTCTGAAAATTCATCTTGTTCATTTAGCGCATCTTCTTCTTCTTTTTCTTCTTCTTCTACATCTTTACTTTCATCTGCATCTTCCTTTTCAGATAATTCTACTTCTTTTACACAATTAGATGTGTAATGCATAACTTCTGTCATGTCCACTTCTATAATATTTGTTACAAGAGGTAGTTCATCCTCTTGATAAGCTATATCGTCAACCTCAAAGATATTTCTAGCTTTGGTCTTGTATACTGCCCACCAGTCCGACCTTGTTCTTCTCCGTTTAGGATAACTTGTGAAGTACACGAGCTGAGCCTGACTTGATAGGACAAATGGTTCATAGGCTTGATATCGATGCCGATAGTTTATATCCACAAGACCGTGCTTATCTACTTTCCAACCTTGACCTTCAATCAGATTGAACCAATCACACCTGAATAACACAATCTTAGCAGGCTATATTCCACAACTAGATGTCAGCTCCACAATCTTCCATAGGATGCCATAGAAATCGTTGCCTGCATAAACATCTTTGTAGTTCGACGATCTGATACACAAACAACTGTTTTTGTTGTAATCGAGATTCACAAAGTTGTCTCTGATCGGGAAAGTTGTTAACTTGGACCTAAACCCAATCACACAGTAGCTTGGCCATATTTTTGCAGCATAAATTGGTCCCTTGGCTAGCGTTCTAATAGACTCATTCTCAAGTCTTGCATATGGACGCTCGACCTAAATACCACAAAAAAAGAAATTAAGCTCATTCTCAAGTGCATATATAGAAAGGTAATTACAAAGTTCTCAAGTCTTACATATGCACTCAATTATGATGGGAAATAATGCCTCATTTCTTGTTCTAGTTCTTCTTCTGTTACTTGTGGCCTACCTGACCTCACATCATCATTAAATATGCTGAAAACAACATCGTTCAATTAATGTAATAGTATAATAATCAACACTATGAAAATAATGTAGATGTATTAATTACTTACCCCTCTATCTTCTCTACTTTATCCTCGTCGCAGTTGAGTAATACATACACCTGAGCAGCCCTTAGCTCATCATCGTTCAGATATCTCTTCTGTATTTTATCCGATGGCTTTCCTGGAGAATTGAATACCTTCAGTATTGTATCACTACATTCATGATCTTCATTGTCGTTTCTGGAAGCTCTCGTTCTATTAGTTACAACATGAGGCTTGAAATACATCGAACAAAAGTTTGTAATCTCCTCGAGAACATAGGCTTCACAAATAGAACCCTCGACCCGTATCTTATTTTTTACCTTTCTTTTTAGGTGATTCAAATGTCGCTCGAACGGGTACATCCATCGATATTCGACCGGTCCACCAACACGTGTCTCATAGAAAAGATGAATCGACAAATGCTCCATAGAGTCGAAGAATCTAGGAGAAAACACCCTCTCTACCTTGCACAGTGTTAACGCAATGTCCTTCTCTTGCTTTTCTAGACGATCAATGAGCAATTTCTTAGAACAAAGATCCAGGAAGAATATGCTAAGCTCCGTCAATGGATCCCAAACTGCCTGCGGTAAGAATTCCCGAAATACAATCGAAATTAACCTCTCCATGAATACGTGACAATCGTGGCTCTTCATATCCGTCAATTTGTTTTCCTTCGGATCGACACATCTTCTCAGATTTGACACATATCCGTTTAGAAATTTTAGGCCCTGGATCCACCGACAAAGTCTCACTTTATCCTCATTGTCCAGTGAGAAAATTGACTTCGGCAGAAACTGTTTTCCATTCTCCTCTATCAAATGCAACGCAGGGCGTATGCATATTTCTTCTAAGTCCAACCTGGCCTTGGGATTGTCTTTTGTTTTTCCCTTTATGTCCATCACATTATTAATTATGTTATCAAACACATTCTTCTCAATATGCATGACATCAAGATTATGTCTGATCAGATTGGTACTCCAATATGGCAGATCCTAGAATATGCTCCTCTTTGTCCAGTTATGATCTCTACCAAATCCATCGCACTTATACCCAGTTGTAGGATCTTCGATAGCACTTAGAAAATCTCTAACCTCCTTCCATATCGTGGCTCTGTACCATCTTGGCGGCGGATCACCCTTCTCTACAACGCCGACACGGAATACATTCCTGTTCCTTCTGAACAGATGATCTTTTGGCAGAAATTATCGATGATAATCAAAGAAGCACGGTTTTCCTTCGTGTTTCAAGCGAAAAGCCTTATTACGGTCTATGCAATACGGACATGAGAGACGGCCATGAGTGCTCCATCAAGATAACATTCCATAGGCCGGAAAATCGTTGATGGCCCACATAATGGTTGCCTTCATCTGAAAATTCTGCTTCCTGGAAATGTCGTACGTGTTAGCGCCTACTTCCCATAACTGATTCAACTCATCTATCAAAGGCTGTAAGTACACATCAATGTTCCTCTTGGGATTGTACGGACCAGGAATTATAACGGTTAGAAACATGTACTGAGTCTTCATGCACATCCAAGACGGTAGGTTATACGGAGTGAAAATCACAGGCCAGCACGAATACTGGAATCCCGAAAGACCAAAAGGAGTAAAACAGTCAGAAGATAGCCGCAACCTGACATTACGCAAATCTGAAGAAAAATCAGGATACACTTGATCAAAGTGCTTCCACGCTTCTTCATCGGATGGGTGATCCAGCACTCCTTCAATCTGTTCTCGCATGTGCCAACTCATATTTTTGGTCGTCTCTTTCGCCATAAATTATCTTTGCAACCGCGACGTTAAAGGCAAGTAGTGCAATAAATCGGTCGGTCTTCTTGTACCGGTAGACCTTCATGTACTAGTTGTCTTATAGCGATCGGCACCACAAAATTTGTACACATCTACGGTCTTGTCGTCTTTGTAGTACAGCATGCACCTATTGCGACAAGAATCGATTTTCTTGTATCCCATCCAGAGCGATCTCACCATCCTCTTAGACCGGTAGAAGTCTTTAGGTAACTTAGCACCCGCCGGCTAGATCTCTATAATCAACTCCAATACTCGGTTGTAGTATTCTTGCGACATGTTAAAAATCTGACTTAATTCTCAACAGTCTTGTAACCACCTCCAACGGTGAATGATCCTCATAACTAGGAACAATGGAGTCATTGCATTCTCCAGCAACTCCATGAACTTTGCAGCATCGACATTCGGTGCCTCCTCAGCTGCATCATGAACGAAACTATGTCCCGCAGCGTCGAAAATCATGTTCACGCACCTGTCATCGTATGCATGATTATCTGAAACAAAATTAGGTCCCGCATGCATATACGGCTCAACCTAAGGCTCCGGCTCTGATGCTAAAGACACAAGTTCTCCGTGTGCGGTCTACTGAAAGTAATTAGGCATGAAACCATGTCACTTCCACTTCTGGATAATATTTCACGTTATGACATTTCACACATGGACACTTAATTTTGGTGCCGTCCATGTACTGAGGGAACGCCTTAGCAAACTGCAGGAACTGCTCTACTCCCGCTATGTATTCATCCCGCACACCACACATATTATCAGGACGACGATTGTACATCCATGAACGATTCCGCAAGTAGTAATTCATATCCATTTGGAAATAATTCTGCGAAGATGGACACACATTATCCAATAGGCACAAATTCGTATATTATATCTTATTATGGGACACACATTAGTAGCGGACAGTTACTAATAACCATGCTATATCGCACATAAGTTCTTGTGCATCTAACGTGTACACATACGCTATCGATTCTTACTGATGCCAATCTCATTCAGACACACTAGATTCGTTTTGATATCGCCAGGGTCAAGTTGAAAATTATCTTAATATCAATTTGACTCATGTTTTTTCCTTTATGGAATGGCCATCGAGATGAAGGTAAATAGTATATATGGAATGACCATATATATATATAATGTCACCTACAACCGATATCTAAGACCCCATGACAAAGTAAAAGAAATTATTGACGACTTGAATATAATATCAACTAATTACAACCACAACTAGTACTAAATAAGTCTCCTAGTATGATATAGAGGTAAATAAATTTTATACTAGATTGACTGACACTCGACTGAACACCCTCTGGACACACACTTAAGCCTATACTACACACTCACACATCAGTCTACTATACTCACATAGACACACATAATTGTTACCTTATTATATATATATAAATACTTTGAAATTACACACACTTACACACTCTCAAACACTACACAAACCTATAGCTAATGCATACACACACTAATATCTATATCCCCATATATATTTAGTATCGCACACTAATCAATTACTCTCAACTCTACACACACACACACACACACACACACACACACACACACACACACACACACACACACACACACACACACACACATATATGTGTAGCTATATTTACCTTATAACTTAGTATCTTGAGATACCCAATCCTTACCTACACTTGGCAATTACAATAATTCTCTCTCTAATACTAGCTAATGATCTAACACACTTTAACATCTAACTTGAAATTCATACACACACACACACACACAATCACACACACACACACACACACACAGGGACTATACACAACACAGTCCCCTATCCACAAACCCCTCCCCATAGTGGGTCTTGGAGTGTGGTCGGATGGGACCGGTAAGGAGGCGCTATGTCGGCGGAGAACTCATGCTTGTGTCCATTCTCGTAGGCATCCGTCTAGATTTAGGGTTAGGAATGTGTCCGTGAACTCATCGTGTCCCTGTGCATGTGTCCGTGTTTAGAGGTAGGGTTAGGGATAGGAATTTCCTGGGGGAGGGGCTCGACGAACGGCGGCTCTTGGCGACGGAGGAGGGGGCATTGGGTGGAGGAGTGGGCCACGGGCAGAGGAGGCCTCGACGATTTGGAAGGAGAGATCGAGAATGGGGGGAAATGAAATTTCTGAATCGATATGTAAAAAATTCGCGACGTCTTAGAAATACGTCGCCGATCGTCGCTATTAAGCGACATAGTCTTACCTACGTCACTAATTGTCGCTAATTTCCACATATTTTCTATGTGTAATAAAAGGCGTCGTACGTCGTCGCTGATTACTGACGTACGGTGACGTATTTTCTTGTACGTCGCTAATTTTAATATTTTGCGACGTTACAATTAGACGTCGCTAATTGATGTCGCTAAATTGACTTATTTTGGTAGTGTCTCATTATTTTTTGTTTTGTCTTTTTAGCACTGAGCCTCAGTCTTTCGCATCTTCTGCGCTTTGGCGAAGGGATGTCTTCAGCTAAATTTTTTTATGCTTCTACAGAAGAGTCCATTTGCTAAGAGCTAGGTGTCCGGATCGTGTCCATTTGGCTTTTTATTGGAAATCCATATCCCAATAGGTGTACATCTTATTTTCCTCTCTAATTAGACTCTATTTGTGCTATTTGCACTTAGGAATTTACCCATGTACGAGGACTACCCATAGGAAGAGGTTTGAGACTCTAATAACTCCCTATGTGAAAGTTATATTGGGCTTTATGCCTTTTTAGGATAATTTCGAGGATGGTGCATCAAGTGTTTGTCATTAGGTTTGTTATACCTATTTAGGTTTGATTTAGTTGTGTGTGTCTAGATTCGTATCCATAATTGGGTATGTGTAGGCCGTGCCATGATATGGTAGGACACGAGACCATTTTGGGAGGTTTTCCTTCTGATACTTGTGGTACACATATCCTATTGCACATGACACTTGATATTAGCTTCGACTTGCACTAATTATGTATATATATATATATATATATATATATATATATATATATTTTAGACTTGCTCATACATTTTGGTAGGATTCAGACAAGCCTTGGTATAAGTATTTTGGCCGTATCACAAGCATATCGTAGACTAGTGCGATACGGGGGTGACGCACACCAAGTGTTTGTGTTTGGGTCTAGGTGATGTTGTCTTGTGGATACACATGTATAGGTGCCTCATTATACATATGGGTGTGTGCCTATTTGTATAGGGAAGGGTGTACCTATCTATGTAGCTGTCTAGTGGGTGCCTATATATATGTGTGTGTGTGTGTGTCTCTCTCTCTATATATATATATATATATATATATATATATATATATATATATATATATATATATATATATTATGACAACAATATTATCTATTGCAAACACTGTCATTTACGTGGATACTCCTCTGAGTACTGCTTCCACGCACATCCAGAGCTCAAAAGGAAAAACTCCCGAAAGGCGACCCTCAACAAAGCTTCCAGCAAGTCCCACCAATCTCCCTTACTCCCCCTTCCTAATACCCACACCAGGTTCGAAAACTATGCTGAGCAACCGAAAACTCATGAGCAACCCCCACAAGGCCAACCCGTGGCCCATCCGGATCTCCCAACCATCACCCTCACTAATAGATTCGACAACCTCGTATTGATTCAGGAAGAAGAGCTCCAAGCCGCTGAACCCTCATCCCCTGACGACAGCAGTGACGACTCTGACGGAGGGTATGCAGGAAACCCAGCAGAGATAGCAACAGCCTTGATCACACCTCCCCCAGAATACTATCAACCAGACGCTAGTGCTCCCGCCACCCCCACCCCACCCACTTCAGATGGCAACATCCGAACGGACTCCTTAACCAACCTGGGCCAGGCGTCGGTTGACAGAGTTTGATAGGCCCTCGACGCCAGGACTTTTGCCACCGACATCACCCTGAGAGTTTCGATTGACACAGCAGGCGAGACCCGCCCTCACCCTGCAGAGGAGACAATCACGGCCACCAAAGGAGGCGGAAAGCCTTCATCCCAGCCCAAAATGCAAAACAAAGGAGCCTTCAAGGAGATCGTTGTCCGGACCACCAGGTTGGACACGAAACTCAACAAACTCCCCTAAAATAGTAACCTCCATGCTTAACATCCTGTCTTGGAATATTTGAGGCCTTGCTAATAAACCAACCTTGAGAAGACTGCTCGGTCTTAAGAAAACCCATAAAATTGACATCTTGGTGATCATCGAACCAAAAATACCCGCTAATAAACTGAAGTCCATTCAGCTTTAGCTCGGATTCCAAAAGGCCATTACCAGCTGCTACGATATCTGGATCCTCTTTTACAACGATGTGAAGCTGGAAGTGACCCATGACTCCAACCAGGCTCTCACTTGCTAGATGGAATACCCCACGCTCAGGACCCGCTCGCTTTTGTTCGCTGTCCACGGGAGCTGTGACATCTCCGAACGTAGAACCCTTTGGAATGGTCGTTGCAGCAAGGAAAAATCTGGATTTGCGTCGGCGACTTCAACGCCATTACTCGCAGCGAGGAAAAATCCGGATTTGCGTTGGCGACTTCAACGCCATTACTCGCAGCGAGGAAAAATCTGGCGGCCGGCCCCCCCGCCATCGGCTATGCACAACTTCAACACCTTCATCTTCAACGCCAACTTGTCTTCCCTACAGTTCAACGGAAGCTCTTTCACATGGTACAATATAAAAGAAGGCTCCCGAGGCAATACTCCAGACTTGATCGTGCACTGGTCAACACTCTGTTGAAATATCTGAATATCAACTCCATCCTCTCATACCTGAATTCCACCGAATCGGACCACTCGCCCCTCCTCATCGAAATTAGCAAAATATCCAACCAAAAGAAGAAGAACTTCCGATTTCTAAACTTCTGGAGCCAATACCCCCAATTCAGGAACATCGTCAGGGAGGCTTGGAGCAGTACGGATTCCCTCGATTCCTTCAGCCGATTGGCCGACAAACTAAAGGCAATAAGGAATGCTCTGACAGTTTGGAGCAAACAAGCGTTCGGGGACATTTTCCAGGCGGTCAGAGAAACAGAAGATGACGTGACTATAGTAGAAGCTTTCTTCGCGATCAACAGATCTCCGAAAGCCATAACATCTTTAAACTTTACCATAGCCCTTCTTAAATTTCGCCTGCGTATCGAAACTGAATTCTGGAAGCAGAAAGCCAGACTTACCTGGGGCAGTGAGGGTGACAAAAACACCAGCTTCCTCCACTCCCGCATCAAAGGTCATAGGCAGAAACTCACTCTGCACCAAATTACTGATGATAATGGAGATGTCTTGATGGTCCAATCGAGCATCCAATTGGCGGTTACCAGCTTCTACTCCCGACTATTCACCAAAGAAACCATCATCAGAGATTCAAAATTCCTCGCGGAGATCCCGCATCTCATCGAGGATAGAGACAACACGAGGCTTGAAGCCCCTCCCTCCGAGCAAGAGGTTAAAGATGCAGTCTGTGGCCTTAACGAACATAACGCCCCCGGACCAGATGGGTTCACGGGCGTGTTCTTCCACACTTGCTGGGATATCATCAAGTCCGACATCTACGAGGCCATAATAGCCTTCTTCCAAGGTGCTAGGTACCCTAGATCTATTTCATGTGCTAACTTGATCCTCATTCCAAAACAGGAGAACTCAGAAACTTTTAGAGACTTCCGCCAGATCGGCCTTTGCACTTTCACCAATAAAATCATCTCCAAGATCATTGCCACATAGATGACGGATCTCCTCCCCAGAATTATTTTGGAAGTGCAAATCGGCTTTGTTCGAGACAGGAACATCCAGGACAACATCATGCTTCCCCACGAAATGGTCACATGTATGAAGCTTCCAGCCATAGGAGGAAATATTGCTATTAAATTAGACATGGAAAAGGCTTACGATCGACTTGACTGGCAATTTATGATTTAGGTCTTCAGAGACTTCGGTTTCTCAGAAACCTAGACAAATATTATATGGATATCAATCAACAATTCGTGGTTCTCCATGGTTATCAACGGTCAAGCCGAAGGTTTCTTTAGAGCCAGTTGCGGTGTCAGACAAGGCGAACCCTTATCGTCCACCATTTTCATCATCGCCACGGAAGCCCTAGGCAGAAACCTGAATAAGATGGCGACCACCCTGAACTTTCGTCATTTTTACTCCGCTAGTGGCTGTCCGATCATCACCCACCTCGCGTATGCTGATGACATCCTCATCTTCACCTCCGGGGATGCAGGTTCCGTAGAAGTGATCCATAACACGCTACTTAGATACACGGCGTGCTCTGGACATCGCGTCAATTCCAACAAAAGCGTGATCTACGTCCACCACAAGTCCAATCGAGATCATACTGCCACACTCACCAATATCACATCATTCGTAGTCTCGTATCCGCCTTTTACCTCCCTCGGCTGCCCGTTGGTGTACGGTAAATCGAATACTGGCATCTTCGAGGGACTGGTCAGTAAAATTAGAAGAAAGATCGAAGGGTGGCACAACGCTACGCTATCGCTAGGAAGCAAAATAATCTTGATTAAACATGTTCTCTCATCCATCCCCATATATACACATGCGGCTTGCTTCCCCCCAAGAAGGTGCTGACTACCATCAAACACCTCTTCTCCGACTTCTTCTGGAGCCACAGCTAAGGAAAGAACAAGCACCATTGGGCCAGCTGGAACACTATAGCCAAGCCCACAGCCGAGGGAGGCCTGGGCTTTGACCGGATGTCACACATTGTCGATGCCTTCTCGATAAAGTTGTGATAGAAGCTCCGTACAGGTAGGAACTTATGGAATCACTTCATAAAAGCCAGATATTTTAAACATATCCACCCATCCAATACAATCTCGAACTGTCGATCCTCCGCAGCTTGGCATCGGATCATGCACGATCGCCACCTTGCTGAATCGGTTATTCGTCTGCAGTTGGGATCTGGCAAATCTTATCTGTTCTGCGAACGATGGGCCGAAGACAATCTTCTCCCTAGCCCACCTGTTGCTCCTGGCAATAGCAAGATTAGGAGATCTGGGATAACAACGGAGACTGGAACTAGAATAAGGTGCGAGACTAGATTGGAGCGGAGGCTGATTTGCTTAGAAGTTTACGGATCTCGGACGAGCCAGATAGACTGTATTGGTTGCCAACGGCTAATGACGCTTTCACGGCGACCACCGCCAGGAGCCTCGCCCACGGCACGGGCTCTCTCCCCAACTTTGGGTCTCCTCTGGCATACCTGCAACCCCAAGAAATGGTATTTCCTTATTTGGAGAGCCTATCGCCGAAAACTACCCATCGACGATAACCTCAATATCATCAGCTTCAGTCTGGCATCGATATGTCGTTGCTGCAAGGAGAAGCAGCAGGAAACAATAGACCACATTCTTTGCCATAGAGACTTAGCAAGTAAGACTTGGGCCTCCCTATCCCATAAATGCAGTCAATCCATCATTGATGGGGGCTTCAACGATCTCCTGGCCCACTGGGCTAATACCTCCTACAGCCATCAGATCGTTGTAGCTGCCATCATGTTTATCTAATAATAGGAACAAAGCCAGATACGAGGGGCACCAATACTCGGCCGACCAGCTGATCAGGAAAACACACCGTCAAGCCTCCAAAGTCAGCAAGCTTTGCAACCACGGTCACCAGGATTTTTGGGCATCGATACTCTCCGGAAGTATGGGAGAGTGACCGACCACTTTCTCCTTGTGCTTTTTTCTTTTCTCTCTCCCTCCTTCGTTTTGCCTCTTACTTGTAAAGGCTTCGGCATTTTGCGCCTTTTATGAATAAAGCGGGATAGGTTCTCTTTAAATATATACATATATATGTGTGTATATATATATTTTATATATATATATATATATATATATATATATATATATATATATATTTATATATATATATATATATGAGTGTGTGTGTACTGTTGGGATGCAAAAACGATGATGTGTGGGTCTTAGTCTGTGTTAGAGAGGGAGAGACTAGTGTCTAGAGGGTGTAATCCCCCTAATTTTTATAATGATTTTTTGTTTGATTTTGATTTTATTTGCGTATTGTACGGCGCACGCAAATTTGCGTTTTAGATTTGCTCGCCGAGTGCGAATATGTGCGAGGTACATATTTGTTTGAAAATATTTTTTTAGATATAATATAGGTTCAAAATGATATGAGTTAAATATTTTATTTATTTTAAAGTGGTATTTACTTTTATTGTGCGAATATAATTGATAATGTAGGAAAACAAAGTTTAACAAATATTGGTTTTTTTGCAAATACGAAAAATAAAATTCATGTAGAAATTGATTTTGAAATTATTTTATTGTAATAAAAAGGGGTATTTCAAATATTCAAATTATTATTGTGATTTTCAAAATTAATTATTATTATATTTTATTATTTATGAAAAATATATTTAAAATATGGTTTGATTTAATATGTAATTAATTATGGTGATTTAAGTTGAAAAAGATTTTATTAACTTATTTAAATACAGTTTAAATTAAAGGTGGAAAAAAATTTATCCACATGGGATTAGATTTGAGTGAGTTACTTTTGAATTGATTTGAATTAAACCGTGGAATATCTAAGGGGAATTTAAACTCTCCCCATTTTTATCTAAATAGGAACCCGACCTCCTATATAAGGAGAAGCCTTCTCTCTTTTCCAAAATCATCCACAACCAATAATTTCCACAATCCAAATTTTTTCCACCCTAAACGTGCTGTGCATCGTGTCTGTATCCAGCGTTCGTATTCCATATTACACGTACGTTTTTCTTGTGTCGGACACACCCTCGACACAATCAAAACCTAAATCTACGATCTCGTCTCCCCGACTTCCCTAACCAGAACCAACACCCAGTCCGTCTCCTCCACGACCTTCCTCGACGTATTCCTCCCGCAACCGCTGCCACCATCATCCCAGTAACCACCAGCCACACCCGTCACCTGTGGCACCACCACTGTCACTTCGACTCCTCCTCTCTGACTCCCACCGCCACGAGTCCAAACATCACCACTAAAAATTGGCCACCCGACCCCCGACTCCCTATCTCCGTCGTGCCACGGCGATCGCACAGCCACCCGTACCATCCTGTCGCCACCACCTACACCACCATAACTACCTTCACATCTGCACTTTTCGATAATACCACCAACCGTCATCACCCCGGCCATAGCCAGCCGGCGACGCCCACAACCACAAAGCACCACCACCCCGTCACCATAATCACCATCCAAACACCAGATCGAAAAGAAATAAATAAAAAAAAACCCAAAACCTAACTCACCTCCGCCTCCTCCGGAGCGGCGTCGCACCCCGGTGACCGCCTATCCGCGCCCTTCAGCACAGAGAACCGTTGGTGCCAGATCCGACCTCCCGCCTTCGCCGAGCTCCACCGAGCGCGATAGCTATAACCGCGTCCTCCGCGACCAAGAGACACAGCGCCGACCGCCCGGGTATCATCCTCATGAGCCCAGTACCCGGCGATGATCTGGCGCCGCCGCCTCCTTCCTCGGGTGGCCGTGCCACCGCCCTTCCTCTGTCTGGACCACCGAGAGCCCCCGGTAGGTTCTCCTTTCTTCCCGCTCCCTCTTTCCCTCTCTCTCCCCATGAAATTTCTCTTTGATTCTATTTCCATTTTTTTCTTTCCTTAAGTAACCTGTGTTCTTTCATTTCATTTCTCGTATTTTGTTTTCTTGTGTTTGTGTTTTGCCCTCTTGTGGTTTGTTTTGTTTTCTGCCATTTGTTTTTGGTATTAGCAACATCAAATATTTACTTCAATTTTATGAGTATTATTATTATTATGAATATTAATTTTATTATTATTATTATTATTAATATTTTTACTGTTATTGTTATAGGAAAAAAATGTAGTTAAATATTTAATTATTATCAGTTTGTTAATGATGCTACTATTAGTATTAAGAATATTTGGTTACTTAATAGTATTGATAGATAATAGTTTGCAAAATTTATAACATTAAGGATTTACCTATAATGATTTCAAATTTATGCCTAAAATATATTATATTATGGTGTTTTCAAATATAGCTTGAGCAAAAGTTATCGTGACAAAAAAATTTAGTTTCACTACCAAAAGTTTTTTCTATATTTTCGTAATTATCTAAAATTACATATACGACAAAGTTATAGTTTTTTTTTGCCTAAATGACTTCTTGATATTTTTGAATAATTACTTAAAATATTTTTATATGAAAATAAAGTTTTTATCTAAAAAGTTTATTTTTACAAACTTGGAGCTTCTTGCCAAACGATGATTGTTTATTTTAAACTTTTATGTAAAATATTTTACAAATAAAATCTAGACACCCAAATATTATGAAATATTTTCTAAAACTAGTGTAAGCATTCGTTTACTCCAAATTCTCCCAATTCTCCCTATTGATCATGACTAATCCCACGTTCCTATTTCCTTGAGAATTTTAGACCCTTGCACATCGACCCCGACCCTTGGACATTCGAGGACCTGTCAGATCCTCGCACCACATCAGGCGGCACACCAGGCAAGTATACATTGCTAATTTACTGTCGTATTATTTATTTTCAGCATTTGTTTACTTTATTTCATATTTGTTAGTTTTATTTGTTATAAACTATGCGTCCAAGCCATGCTTGGGTGCAAGCGACTTTATTAGTCGTTACTTTATTTTATGCATGTTAACTTAGTTTTAGCGGACTACCTTCCTGTTGTGGGATATCCTTATATCTCTTTTGGCCATGACACTCACACTACACGGTTTGAGACATGTTGCTAGGGGCGCGACTTGTATATTGACTGGCCATCTCTATAGTCATGTGACAGATAGATCGTAACTGCTATGACTAGGGTATAGAGACTCAAGCAGTTACAAAACTGGACAGGTTATGGACATGACTTGGTCAATGTGGGATATCTTGGGGGAGGAAAGTCACTAGTGCGTATGGGAAGCCAAATGGGTAAACCATAGTTTTCGAAAGGAACTATGGCATGATATATTTGTAGATACCCTCTGACGTTTTGGACGTTACGGCCGAATACAGATGACTGGATGCCAGTTACGTACACATAGCCTAAATCCCACCCTTGCGCATGAAAGTTGTCCACTAAATTTCGTATTAGACGGTTAGAATCCCCTTTACATATTTGTGTCTAGGATAGCCTTTTGTATATTACTTATTTATTCTGACAGTTTGTCACGACCCGTACCCGCTTTTTGGGATACGAGTGCGTGTCCAAGCCAGCCTACGTCGCAGAGTCGACAGGAGAACGCTGTAAAGGCCATGATGCTCAAAATGACATAAATATAACTTTTATTGCTCATTCACATTTGTAAATTGATTACAACCTTTATAACATTTATATTTAAAAAAAATACAAGATTCTTACAATTAATAAAAATGATACCACTTCTATCAAATTTCTAGGTTTCTGCCTGCAAGTACATCCATATCTTCCAATGCTAAGTGAAGCTACAGCTAACCTGAAAAATGTTAGTTTTCAGTCATGAATGGAACAAGCACACAAACGGACGATAATGCAAAGACATAATAGAATTCACAAGACATGAAAATAATATATGTGAAATGAAACTAGAAAGTAACTGATATCATGGCATTTCTAGAAAGCAAGTAGGTAACTCCACAACAAGATGTATCAACTGGAGAAACATGTAACTAGAATGTTATGGCAAGTGGTGAAGAAAACAAGGAAAACAAGTAAAAGACAACTATCTATGTGTTTTGAAATATTTTGTTCGACATGTGGACGACTAAAGGGTAAATCCGGCACCCCGCACGTGAATTGTGCGACTGCTATCTGATAAGAATAGACATTTTGGGGATGTTTCTGGGTAGTCCACATGTGTACTAAGATATTTTCCTGCCCAGCTAGTACTCATGGAATCCAGTCGCAAGCATGGTAAACATGTAAATGACAGTCAAGAGGTATAAACAAATCTATGATACTAATCCGTATGACTACGTGTCATCAAGAAAGAGAGCATATGTATAAACATGAAATAGAAACTACTATGAATCGAAAGCAATAAAAAATTGTACTTGCCTGAGGTCCTTAGCTGGTGAAACCAATAATACCATTGCGTTCAGATTTGGCTAGGATCGAAATGCAAAATTTCAAGATTTGCAAAGGATTAGTCACGATCGTGATTACTCTAAAATAGTTTTAGAAGGAAAATTCCTATTTAGAAATTATTTAAAAACTTAACCCATACTAATAATATTTAAAATATCTTTTACTGTAAAGCCCAAAATTTTGTTTTATTAGAAATATTAGATATATATTGGCCCAATATATATATATATATATATATATATATATATATATATATATATATATATATATATATATATATATATACCTTTGCCTAAAACTATTTTGGAGGATACTTATAATATTAAAACTATATTTTCTTATTGGTTACAATAAACTTTGATAAATACTGGAAAATTAAGGAAATCCTATTTGAAATATCATAATTACAATAATATATTTTATTTAGAACTTATTTATGATATTAAAATCCATATTCACTTTAGTCAAAAATACTTTTAGAAAAATACTTTTGAAAATGTAGGAATACCTATTAAGGCTAAACTCATTATTTGTGAAATAATAAAAAGTGGTAATAGTCATACTGCTCCTCTCTGCAGTCATTAGGAAAGAAAGGAAAGAAAAGTAAGGAATGAATTAATAGACATTTAAAAAATTAATAGACATTTACAAAATAAAAGTCAACAGAGGGGTGTCAAAATCGAAGCGGAGGTGACATATTACAACAACATGCTGTTGTTCCCACCAACACATTAAGTATTCAATGGAACCAAACACAAATAGCAACTTAGCAAGACCACATGTATATAGAAGCATGTTGTTCCCACCAATGCATTAAGCATTCAATGGAACCAAACACAAATAGCAACTTAGCAAGACCACATGTATATAGAAAGTGACAAAAAGAGAGTACGAGAATGAAGTAGAGGGGAAGATGAAGGGGTCGGGAAGAAACTCATCTGGGCTCGGCGGTCTGAGCAGAGCATGGCGTGGGGTTTATCGTTCACCGGCACGAGGCAGGCGATGACTCAAAGTGGAGGTTGCTCGAGGAGCTCTGGGAACGCGTGCGTCGGCTCGGGGTATTCTCAGTGGTGGCGGCAGACCACGGTGCTGACGGCACGATCACGCGGGCTCCGGTGGCCTTGGACACGGGCGGCGGGAACTCGGCTCTGTTCCGATGGGTTTTGCTACAGTGCGCTATGTGACGCTAATATTGGTGTCGACGACAGGGTGTAGCTGGGACATGCGTTGGCACAGTGTGGCCGCGGTGCTCAATGGTGGTGATGGTAATTTATTGGTGGTGTGGGAGCGGTGTGGTCTGGTGGTTGTGGCGGGGCGATTGGTGCCGGGGTGCTTCTTTGGTGTCTGCGGATGGTGGGGCGGATGTAGGCGGTTGTGGAGATGGTGACGAAGGGTGGATGACGGGGGTTCGTTGCAATGGAACGAGGGTGTTCCGGTGGCATATTTGTATACCCCAGGCGGAGGAACGTAGGGATAAGGGTTGGTTAGATGAGTCCTATCCATATTAGATCTTAGGAGAATAAAGTGTATATGATTATCTAAGAATAACTAGCACACTAGTTTAAAATATAATTTGTTTGAGTCTTATGAATTTCAAATCTTATTCATAATTGTTCCAACAAAAGAATTTTAAGATCACACTAAATCACAAGTTTTAAGGCTATCAAATAAATCAAAAAATACGAATTGATTAACTCATTACCTATGAATAGATAATATTACTTTATTTAACATCCATAATTTCAAATAGATTCATATGATTATAAAATAATATTTAGATCACATATTCTCAAATCAAATCAATAATTGGTTTTCACTATATTAATGATATTCTAGGACACCAAATATTTTTATTACGTATTTTTATCAATCCAAGTATTCTGTAAAGTATTTATAATTTGTTTGTAAATCAATTAGAAATTACTATTTAATAATTTTCAAGGTAGTAACCAAACCTCTTTTATAATTCTAACAATATCATTAATATATATATATATATATATATATATATATATATATATATATATATATATATATATATATATCATTTATTTATAAAACTAAAAATATATATATATATATATATATTGCATTTATTTATAAAACTAAATATTAGGCATTGAAAAAAAAGTACCATTAGCAAGGAAATATACATCTACATGGTCGTCTTTGGACCAACTACATGACGAAGACCTTCTATCGTAATGACTATTAAATTAAATATTTATAAACGTTCAGAAATTCACCATTTAAAATAAATAAAATATTTTTAAATTTTGGGAAGAGGGGTTATACAGTTCATATTAGCATATTCTTCCTGTATCTTATTACGTCCCTCTGAGGACTAGGTGATTTCTCTAAGTGTGCTTGTGATTTTTGCAGGTGCTCTAGCCAAGGACGTAGTTTACAATCTACCTTCGCGATGCTAGCTTTTGGATCGTCTTTCGCTTCGCTCGACTCTTCCATCGTTGCTATGTATTTCTCTCTTTTTGTTGGTAGTCGGTTTGTCTCCACCCAACATTTTGTACAAATGACTTTAATAAGTTGATTTTATGATATATTGGTTTGTGGATGAGATTAGTTTCATGGTTACTGCATTTTATAGCTTATGTATACATACGAGGTTTTCGTATATTAGAGTGTGCTTCTTATGTATGCAGCTGGCATATCTATGTACTTGGTCCTAAATATTTTGGGACTGGGGCGTTACATATTTTTGTGGTGGCCTATGCAGGTCTAGATAAATTGTTTGGTTACTTTACCATGCCAAGGAAGCCTACGTATAGGATTAGAGTCTAGGATCTCATCCACATATTTGATCTCCTTTCATGACCCTTCATATCTTGCTTGATTCCTTCTACCGCTATTTTATCCTTTCCTTTGTGCTTGATAGTGAATAAGAATAAGACTCACACTAGATAGACATGACCCATTGTCCCATCACACTACTAGTTTAACTCTTGTAAGTTGGGTAGAATACCTTACGACCTAACCTTCCTTATGGCCTTAACCAAGCCTTAGACAAGTAAACTGTAGGACGACTGTATAGGCCCCAACACAGGACATGACTTAGATTCTTAAGGAGTTTGAACTAATTCTACTTTCCTTCAATCTTAATCTCTCGTGCCTATGTTTTTACCATCTTGACCCATGTTGCTACTATAATCTAGTTTTGCAAGCTTATCCATCTATCGAGCTTGTTCATGACTTATGCTATTGAGCGCTTGCTCATTAACATATTGTCTAATCAGAACTGGTTAATGATGGTCTGATCAACCTAGTGCACTTTGGTTTGCTTTTTTGACGATTATCTTATGTGGTTTGAGATATAGTTAAACGAGCCTTCTAGAATCTCAGCCACAACAGATAACCTTCTTTTCAAACTATAAATTGCATTTGAACCCGCAATTGTATTCTCTCACATCTTCCCTAGAACTCTTGATGTTTTGCAATGGCGTATCTAGCCCTCGATCAAGTCATAGGACTATAGCCTTGCCATGAGCTACTCGTCCTTTTCCTTCGACCCTATATTAACTATCGCGACTTTCTAATCGGTTGGAAACCTTAGAATGATTTCAATCGTTTTCTTAATCGTGCTCTCATCCTAGACAACTAGTAAATCATTTTCTCTCACGGAACCATATCTTCCAAGTCCCTAAATTATTCTCTGGATCTACTTCACTACACCAAAATAGAAAATTTGAAACATTAAACAATTTTGGGTTTGTAACAGCTTATAAGCGTTCCTAGGTATTAGAACACAATATATCCGTTCCAAAAAAATTAAATGTTCCTAAAATTATTTTTTCTAAAAGTAAATACATATTATATTTTATGGAACTCTTTGGAACTGTTTTAGTTTGTGTTGAACACCAACCCCCTCCTCACGTTCATACCTAAGAAAAGTGTTCCCAACTCATCTTCTGACCTAACTCTTTCTCTTTCTCTCTCTCAATTGTCGCTCGTGTAGCCCTTCCCTCCCCCTCCTCCCGGCGATCGGATCTCCCTACAGTGCCGACGGTCATGCGTCCCCTTTCCTTCGCTGGTCGAATACTCTCCTCCTTTTTCTCTCCCTCTCTCTATCTTTCCCCTCCCTCCGTTCCCCCGCCCCATGCCCTCTCTCCCTTTGCTTTGTATCTTATGTATTCTTGTTTCAAAGATTGCATATTTAAAAGAATGTGAATGTTGAGTGTTTTTATTTGAGTGATTTGTTCTATTTATTATGTTATCTGCTATCTTGGCGACAATGGACAAAAAAGAGCTTCTCGAGAACATTATCACATATTATTACAAATATATTTGGTCAATAAACTGAACATTTGGTTTTGGTCCCAAGATTGCAATTTACTTTAGCAATTAGCACTAGGAATTTAGGGAGGTTACCCTCAAAAATGATTTTAATAAGTTCAAAATAGTTTATTAGAGGTAAAACTTTAGAACTCCTGATTTGGAAGTGATGTTTATATGTTATCTTTTTCATGCCAAAATGCTATATTTACATGCATGTGCAATTAGTTTTGTCAAAGCTAATTAGCTATGACAAAAGGTTTGGCTTATAGTATAAAATGTCATTTGAATGCCATATGTAATATCTTTCATGATATCTTATTATGCATATGTAATTAGTAGGATACTCAAGTAACTTTAGGCCTTTTGCACTTTTCATATTTGAGGTGTATTTTATGTGGGAGTATGCAAACTCATTTACATGTGTGTATGTATAACTTTTGTGCACCTTCATTTTCTTAGAGAACATGAACAGAGCATTACAACGTAGGTCAATTCAATGTCGTGCAGATATAGTTCAAAGCGACATGGGAGGTTGGTACTCTTTAACAGATAGTGAACTCGCTAAGATATTTTCTTTATAATTTCTTATACCACTTTTCTTTTTTTACTTTCTTCCATATAAGTAGGCTATTATATCATTCTACTAAAAGGAATTGTAGGCTGTTATCTTTTATGTTATGTCATAGTTCCTGTTTTTGTATATACTAACATATTTTATTTATCCTTGGAGTAACCTAGTTTCATGGACTCACTGAGGAAGAAGAGTGAACATTGAGCTATGGAGTAGAATTTATCCAGAAGTTATCCAAATGCATTACATACAATTTTAAAAGGTTTAACACATTGTTTCGTCTTTTTGTTGTTGGTGAAGAAAGTATATTCAACATTTCTTTGGGAAAATTGCAACAGTTGATGTTCTACTAACATCACATCAACCATCCCAAAGTACTAGTTATTCAAAATTCCTTATGCATAAGAAAGATGTGTGCATGTGATTCTTAAACAAGCCTTCTAGGTTCTAATCTCTATTAGATAGATTATAACACATTTCTCTAACTCTAAAGCAAGATATTATTCAAAAGAGGTTTTAATGCATAAATGTATGTTTTCTAATAATTTGTTATTCTAGAGAGGGTACTAATCCGTGCTTCAAAACCCTATAGCTGACAAACTGGGTCTTACACTTTTCATTTCAAAAACACCTTAGATAAACTTGTTATTTTCAGAAATAGTGGTTGTTGGGGACTTTCAATATGGAAAGACATAAGTTGTTGTATATGTTTAACTGCACAGCTAAATATTATATAAGATCACGTCTTAAGTTAGTTAGGTTTTAAATTTAATTAATTGCTATTGATTATAGTGAAAGTTTGCATCTTATACAATTACACTAATTTAGGAGGTTGAAGGAAGGGCAAAATTATAGTTTTATGTAATAACCCAATGCTTGAACTCATGTAGTCATTTTTGGAGCGATATTGAATTTTAGCCCAAGCATACAAGAACTTATTCTAATTGTGATTAAGAAGCACTAAGTCAGGGAGCAGTGAAGTTTATATGTGGAGTTGTTTGTGTTAACCAACTACATAGAATAAAATAAATAGGAGTCGCACTTTGGACTTGTTTGAGGTAACTGGCCATTTCAAATAAAATTCCACATGTTTGTTTCTTTATCCTTCATATATGGTGTATGGAGGAATTCCTACGATTCTAGATTGAGTAAATTTCATGCTATGGTGCCCTTTCAATAACCCTCATTTTAAAGGGTTTATGGTCTTGAAGTATGATGCTAGATTGTTCTTCTCAACTAAGTATCAAGTCCCCTCTGAGTTTAAAACTAATGTAAATTTATCATTGGCACTAAATTTTTTTCTTTCGAATATGCTTGAAATCGTTTGATTTTTATTTATTCACCAGTTTTTACATAAATCCATGTCTTTGGTTTTTGTTTAGAATAGGTTAGGTTTTATTGGTTATTCTTGAAATTTTATCAGTTATTTGTTTTATTCTACGAATTCATTTTTGTCTTAATATCAATTTCGGTTAGGGTTTGGGGGAGAATTGGTAAAATTTATGGATATTATGTATAGGTTAGTTTAGGGATTCAATTTGGTGTTGTTAAAATATATCATTATTTCGATTTAATTAGAGATAATCAATGAAAAGGAAAAAAAAAGGTACTTAGATTGATTCAGCTTTCTTTTCAATGAAGAAGGTGAAATTGAAGACCTTCCCCGGATGTTATTATAACAGATGGATGATACGTAATATAACCAATCATACCATCTCTAAATGTCACATGAATTGATTGGGTACTTTAATAACTTATAAGTACCGACCGGATAGTGTGTGTCATTCACAATTGATCCTCTCGGAAGAGACACTCAGCTCTTCTTTTTTACAGTAATACTTGGATTGCTTTAGCTTCAAACAATATTGAAAGATCTTGTGATTATATTAATACTTGAAAACTTTTTCTTGCTACTTTCCAGAAGTGGAAGTGTGGAAGATTCTATTGGTAGTCTGTCTTCACGACCAACATATGAGCTTAATTCTTAACTTGCCTTATATGCAACATCCCATGCTATTGCAATCATGAAGCTACAGCTCTATTGTTGAATTTTTTGGTTGTGACAACCATCCTCTATAATGTTCTGATTTCTTACTTAACACTACCTCTCCTTCTGCGTTTCTTGATTTGATCAACTGGCTTGTTTAATATAAAACTTTCGCATTTATGCAGGCAGGAAATTATGGAATGTGTGAAGATAAGTAGTAAACTCACAAATGAGTTCCAGACATTTATATGTATATTGTTCATAATACTGTATTTTTTGCTCTATGGGAGCTGGAGTATTTTTTATCACCAAATGTTCATCTTCTATAACATGTCATTTCTAGACATTGATGATCTACTAGAGAAAAGGACTAACAACTCAAAGACTCGTGCTCAAATTGCACAGGAACCAAAATATGCAACCTTTCCTCAGTTTATTGATCTGACAATGATTTGTCCCCATATGTCTCATATTGTACATTTGCAATGTGAAAAAAAAGAATAAGAAGATGCTCAATGATTTTAAAATTAGCTGCAATTGTGTTTCTGTTATAATTTTTTCTGTCAGTAGATCAAGTGTCATTCATGATAAAAAAAGATGTTGGTCATTGTATTGTACAGTTCTGACTCACCTATATTTAATGCAAATTAAATATTACAATTCTGGCTAACCTATATTTCCTTGGCATTTGCTGTGGTTAGAATCTTCTATCTCCATTTTATGCCTTTTTTATAATTTTCATTTAGAGCCACGTGCTTTCTTAGAATTCAAGGACCTCATCTAGTGCAAGTTCAAGGTTGGGTATTTTACTCGCTTGACCAACCTGGAAATATTCAAAACCTGCTCGAAATATTATGTAAGGCTCTTCCTATTTTTTAGTCAGCTACAGATGTGACATGGAAGAAAAGACTATTTTAATTCTTGATTTGCGATTCATAAAAAAATTCTTTATTTTTAAGAATGCATAATGGAGTTTCATATGACTGCTTATGTTAATACATTTATGAATACATAATTTGGGGCTTTACATGCTGTGTTTCCAGGTTCACTTAATTGATGGTCGAGCAAGCGCAAGTTCCAGTCTTGATTCAACCAGATAGAATTTGGTAGTTACTCTTCTTGTTAATGCATTTGTGAATACAGGATTTGGCTAGGTGTGCATGAATAAATAATTTAAAAGTTGTATGCTAAATCAACAACTTGTAATCATGTTATTGTGCAAGATAGGTTGATGATTGTGCCATCAAATCTTCAAATGGATCTTCAGGTAGCTGGTTGTTAAAAAATAAGGAAAATTGGAAGACTAGTGCAGCATCTAGTCTAGTATAAATATACTTTTCCTTGTTTGATATGGTACAAATTATCTATGTGAACGTTAGGAGCTGATATTTTGTTGATGATAACAGGGGATAACTTTATTGTGGGACGTTGACTCTGGGCTTGCTCAAATTGACAAATATTTGCACAGTATTGACAACCATGTTTCTCCGAGAGCCATGTACTTAGGTGTTAGGAATTCAACTTTGGTATCAAGAATGATTGCGACCATGTGAGTCATCTTTTGTGTACTACTTAAGGTAGTATCGTGTTATACTAAGCTAAACTTGTGAGTTTTTACAATTATTTCACCTTTCTTTAGGCATTAGCAGTATTGATCAATTATATTCATAAAGAAGACACGATAATACGAACTGGAGCAATACTAGGCCCAAACATTGAATATGCTGATTCATAAAAAAAGGTGAAACCCCTTCATCCCTTGTTAACTTTTATTTTCATTATATGCTCTTAATGTACACTGACTAAGCCTCTGATACCATATCAGAGTTCAACTTACAGAGGTATTGGGAGATCCAAAAATGCCTCTGGAAGTTCTTGTGTTTTTTGCCATCATGCTTAGTTTAGTTAAGGTGGTTCCTCTAATGAAGGGATTTGCTCAAATTATTCGTTAACTTAGATTCTAATTCTAGTTTCCTTTCTATGTTGTGATTGTTCTAGGCTAGTGTCACGACCCGCACCCTAGAGTAAGGGCACGAGAAGTGGGTACGTCCAGCCTACACAGCAGTGTCGGCGGTAGAACGCTGTCCTAGGTCATAATATCTAACAATATAATGCTAACAGTTTATACTCCCCGAATGGGGGTGACATAGCAGTAAATAAACTCAATCACAATCTAAGAAAGAGATAGCACGATATGATATAGAACTCAAGGAACTACAGATGATAAAGTAGTCTAAGATAATATCCCAGCAAATCCAGAGTACAAACTCAGCTACAGTATATGAAAGAATATATACAACTCAAAATCTCTGAACAGAAGTAAAGTCTAGCTAAACAGTCTCATGACAACATAAAATAAGATAAGCCTAACTAAACTAGTCTAGGCAATGGGGGTGATGTCCTCAGCTAGAGCTGTGTCCTCCTGAGAGTCCAGCTCGCAAGTGTCGTCTAGGGCTGCCCCGTAGAAGGTATCCACACAGGCCTCCTCCTCGTCCTCTGTAATATTTTCAACAGGTCCAGTCAGGACAGGAGCAAGCACGGTACATCTCAACAGTTCATAGCAGGTTAGAAAATATAATCATGCAGTAAAGTAAGATACAGAACTGAAAGAAATGCTGTATGTAAACAGATAGAGAGAGCTGTAGTAGAAATATCTACTATAAATAGAGACTAACAGTGGCTAGTGAGTCAGGGTACAATATAGACATGTAAATGGCATAGGAGATTCTTATGAGACACTATACAAAGATTCTGATAAGATACTACTTGGGTATTATTCACATGTCTTCTTCTACTCCCCCGTACCCCCAATCAATACACAAGGATCCAACCAGGTTATGTTATGATTCCATGCAAAGGCCCCCGAAGGGTGATACATGGATGTCCTATAAATGGGGATTCTAGGAGATTCTAGGATACCCGGTAAATGGGATAAGAGATTCTAGGAGACTCTGTGATCATAAGAGTATATGTCACAAGTGATCAAAGAACCAATGAAGCATAGTGATACGTCATGTAAGTGAAACGTACAGAACATGTAGTACCCGATGCTCCCTAAGGATAACATCTCAAGAAGGGATCCATATAGTACCAATCCGTGTGACCAACGTGACAGTAACAAGTAAAGTAATTTAATACAGGAAATAATTCTAAGCAGGATATGAAATGATCAGAGATTGTACTCGCCTGGTATCTGAGTGTCCAATATGAAAGTACTGTCCGAGGAGTGGTGTCTGGCTCCTAATCAGAACAGCACAAGTCACAACAAGTCCAGAATGGTAAAATGAAACACTACAATGCATTCTACATGATTCTAGGTCAAACTAGGCCAAAGTCAACTCTTGGTCAACTCTGGTCAACCCTAGAAGTCAAACTAGGTCTAACAAGTCTAAACTAGGTCAACTAGTCTACACTAGCCTAGCAAGTCTATTCTAGGTCTAATAAAGCTGTACAAGCCCAATCTAGGCTCACCAAGCTATACAAGCCTAGACCAAGCTATCTCACACATTACCTAGGCCTATACTTAACACATGTATATATATATATTACATATATATAGTAAATACACAAGTGTATATATATGAGATATATATATATATATATATATATATATATATATATATATATATATATATATATATATATATATATATATATATATATATATATATATATACCCTATACATTCATTGTAGGTATCTATACTAGATACCCAAATATTACACAACAATATTATATATATATATATATATATATATATACACATTACATTATATATATACATTACCTATTAGCATATATTTACATAGGAAAAATAGGATATATATATATATATATATATATATATATATATATATATATATATATATATATATATATATATATATATATATATATATAGAAGACATGAGTGTGTATGTGTGTGTCAAGGAACCATGTGTGTGTGTGTAATGGTGTGGGTGAAGAGCACAGGTGAGTGAACTGTGAGGGTGTGTGTATGTGTGAGTGAAAGATGAGTATTGGACTGAACAGGAATAGGAAGAGGGGAAAATCAGTTCACAGTTCAGTTAGGACAGTCCCTATTTTCCAGTTTTTCAAACAGCCACCCAACTCTCAGTTTTACACATTGAATCACTCAATACAGTTCATTAAAACCCAGTTTTCAGCCTAATTCCAATCTCAGGTTTTGAAGGGAACACAAAACTCAGTTATACATATTGGAAAACATTAATACACTTCATTGAAATCTCAGTTTTCAGCCATAATACCAATTCCCAGATTTTGAATCTAACAAACTCCAAAACAGCCCCAATTTCGACACACACATAGAACACATATAGGTGCACATCATTAAGGTCTAAAACCAAACTAATTAACAGTGTAATTGGGTTAAAAAATGATGTCAAGTTCATATTTAAAAACCTGGAAATACTGGAATAAGGAGACTGATATTTAAAGTATCAGAAAATTGGGCAAACTGAGAAATGAGCATTTAATTTAAACTAAAACACAAATTTAGAGGTTGGTAATACAAGTATATATAGTGCACGTGTCCCTCAATATGTTCGTGTCCAAGCACGAGGACACAAACGTGTCAAAACAAATTAAAACAAAAACAGTGCAAAAGCTATGAAATTCCTCGTGCACGTGTTAACAGGGTTCGTGCACACGACACTACACGACACAGACCTCATAGTCGTGTCCCAGTATCGACTAGGTCTAGGTCTAGGGATAGGACACCCTGACACGTGTCCACGATACGCGTGCGTGCGATACGACAAGAAGTGTAGGCTCACCTTGTCTTGAGAAAAGAATGATAAACTATTGGAAGGATGCCCAAATCCCCAAAATGATATTATATAGGGAAGGGGGACAAGCCTTGGCCGGCCACTAGGTTAGGTTAGGGTTTCTAGGTTGAATCCTAGGCTAGGAATGAATCAAGGGTATTGTGTGGTCTAGAACAAAGGGCTATTTCCTAGTCTTAAGCAAACTCACTTAACTTAACTAAACATGACTTAAACCATTAACCAAACCATCTAATTCTCAAAGTGGCTAACTAAAATTAGTTATGACTAATCTAGGTTAGGTCCAATCTAGGTTAGGCTAACCAAAACCACATGGCAAACAATTAACTAGGATTTAATCACACCATTTAAAGAATCATGAAAAATTCCTAAATAAAATATATAAAATTCAAATAAATTCTAATAAATTCAAATAACCCCAAAAATGATAAAAATACCCTCAAACTAGAAATATGGTAGTGACAGCTAGCGAGCATACTAGTTATCCTTTCACCCTTCCTTTGAGACGGCCGTATTCATGATACCCATATTTTGATCATTATCCTGTCACCCTCCTGGAACCAAACCTAAAACATGCAAACCTTGTAGGTTCCGGAATGGTGAGACTAAATGGGATGTTCTTTTTTGGGAATTTTCAGGTCACTAAAATTTAAAGTCAATTTCATGCAATTCTTATGCAACAAGTCCCCTTTTGGTTCTAGTCAACCTGTTCATATTGTGATGGATCAGAAAAAAATATTGAGGTATGATTTTTTTATGTTAGTTTGCTAAGTTACAAAAAAATAGTGGAACTTGATTCTCTAAAATATATGGTATATTACACTCTTTCCCAATATCATGCAGATGTGTATTTATGTTATATTGCTCTTTATGAGACATTCCATAAGGGGAACATGTGTTAGCCTCCAGGAGTGAATTATGGTGAGCCCTTATAATTTTGAAAGATATATAGATCATCTTCACATCATTAAGCTAAGAATTGATTGTTCAATGCATTTCCTCTGAAACAACAACAACATTCAAGGAAGACAAGTGCATCAAGTTATGGCATTTGTGCAAATTGCCCACAGCCCACTCAATCCGTTATTCTCATTGTAGATCGTATCAAGATTATTGTTAAATATTACAGATGTACTTTCCAAAACAAATGGAGAAGGTATGACACTTAGTAACTATTGTGTGTTTGAGAAATTTTTTGAACAATCTCTGTTGCTAGCTGATTTTATTTTTTTGAATTCAACTGATTTTAGAACAATATAATAGGTATTTTCTACAGAACAATGTATGTGGACTTATAATGCTGGATTTTTGTAGTGCAAGTTGACACAATAGAACTTGCTATTCATGAGTCTTTCTGGTCGAACTCTTCTGCAGGTACTTATTAAATAGGTACTTCAGTCCCTGAGAACCCAATTCTCCAAATCTAAACTATGTATGAAAGAGCTGCTCTTATTTTAGTGGCCAAATCCAAGAAATTCAAAAATCAATCTACACAATATGGGAAGAAATTTTGACAATGGCATTGATCTCATGAACCTATGAATTTGCAGTAATGGCATTGATCTCTAGTTCTATAAATTTTATAGAATTATTTTCTTTGTTCTAAATAGGTTCCTGAAAAAGCTTTTTACTGGAGATTCGCCTCGATTTTTTCTGCGCACAAAGGAAGATTGTTCTTGAGTTTCAGAAAGGCAAGCATTAGGCCTTGTTTCAGATAATTTCAAAACAGATGCAATTGAAGGAGAAACATTTTTTTGCAGAGCTGTTAGTAACTGTAGTTGATGCTCGAAAACTTGTTTATTATTTTTGGTATATGTTCCACTTTTGTACTTGAGTATCGATGTCAATTTTCTTTTAGGTTATAAAACTACTTGTTGTTTCTTTTGAGATCATAATAGTGTATGAGATGGTGTCCCTAATTTCCTCTTCCCCATTTGGGCATTCAAGGTAGCTTTTCTCTTGTGTGTGTTTGACTGTGTACATTTATATATTATGCAGACTGTAAGCCAAGGAGATTAAACTTTAAACCAAGTAATATGATGTACAGTGGATCAAATGTTCAAAATTTTGCTCAAATTGCTCTCATATTCACTCATGGACTGTTGTGTTTAAGTTGTTACTTTATTTTTGTTTAAGCTCTTACTTTATTTTTGTCGGATTTAGAATAGTAAAAAAGGATGAAAGTATAATATGTTGTGCCTATATTCTTGATACAATCATTTAATGTATTTAGTTTAGAAACTATTAATTTAATTGTGGTTATAACTTAAAACTCGTATCGAAAAATGAAATTAAAAATAAATATGTACGCTAATAAAGTGTTGCAAAACTAGCCATAAGAACAATGAAAATGTGTTACAAATTATATTTAGGAACGAGCCTAACATGTTCCAAACTGACATTTAGAACCATTTCAATGATGTTCCGAAAAAAATTTAGAAACACATTATATATGTTCCAAAATCTACTTTTGGAACGTTGTATAACTGTTCCAAACCAAATTTAGGAACGTCGTCAAACTGTTCCAAATATTACAATGCCACTTTTGGGAACAATTGTGATATGTTCCTAAAAATATTAGGAACACACAAAAATCGTTCCTAAAGACCTTTTTTGGTGTAGTGCTAGTAGGTGCTAATGATCGAAGGATCGATGGGCTTAGGAACAAATTTCTAAACTCGATTCTGTTTAATGGTTTAGTTCTTCTTGCATAGCTTCTAACTAATAGTTATCACTACATGCTTCTTCAATAGTTTTACGTTCTAGCTGTGAAATAAATACAACACAAGAAGCTATATCTCTGGTAGAGGAACGAGTATTTATGCCCTAGGTGATCTTACCTATTACCATGTCCTTGGGATGGTCAGCCATGAATTTAATTCTTTTTGGTAGACCTTCAAGGTAGCTGGTTCCGGTTTCAGTTTCTGTAGTCGTCTTGCTTGGTGTACCGATGTTTTCATCATCATTTTTGTTGGTTGTCTGTTGGTTTAATTCATCGAAGGTGACGTTCATTGATTCTTCGATGATTATTGACTTATTGTTGAAGTTTCGGTACCCTTTGCTTTTGGCCGTATAACCTAAAAAGCTACCTTTATCGACCTTTTTGTCAAAATTACCCAAATTATCTTTGGTGTTAAGAATAAAATATTTACAACCAAAGATTTTAAAATAAAAAACTGTGGCTGTTCTATCAAACCATAACTCATAGGGAGTCTTCTTCTATTTAGGTCACATTTGAACTCTATTGAGAACATAGCAGGCTGTATTGACAGCTTCTGCCCAGAAATATTTAGATAGACTAAACTGGTTCAACATTACTCTAGCCATTTCAAATAGAGTTCTATTCTTATGTTCCACAATTCTATTTTGTTATGGAGTCCTAGGACAGGAGAACTCATAAAAATATCCGTGTGTGTCACAGAATTGTCCAAACTCTGCATTCTCGAATTCGCCACCATGATCACTTCGAATATGAGTAATCATGAATTATTTCTCATTTTGAACTTTTTTTACAAAATATGAAAAATTCAGATAATGCATGATTCTTGCGTGCGAGAAAATATACGTTTATCTAGAGAAATCATCTACTATTATAAAAGCATATAACTTACCACCTAGGCTACCAATTCTACTAGGTATAAATAAATCCATATGATGTAATTATAGAGGTCAAGTGTCTCTTACAACATTTTTGGACTTAAATGTGGATCGGTTAGCTTTGTTTATTTTACATTCGCTACATACCGTTTCCTTCTTTAAGACGATGTCCGGTAAGCCTTGTACCAATTTCTTCGTGGATAATCTTAAAATTGTGTATAGGTTTGCATGTCTGAGTCTCATGTACCATAGTTGACTCTTTTCGTTCTTGGCGAGTAAACATCTACCTACATTGTTAGCATCTTCCAACAAATAGAAAACATATATGTTATCTTTCTTAATATCTTCAAACATAGTACTACCAATTGAGCTATCAACTATAGTACATTTGTCTTTGACAAAGTTAATACCATAACCGTGGTCAGCTAAATAGCTTATGTTGAGTAGGTTATGTTTTAACTCAGTTACTCGACATACATTTTTAATCACAGGGTAGGGAGCCTTATTAATGTTGTCGATACCTACTATATATCATTTTAAGTTGTTACCGAAGGAGACGTATCATTCTTTTTTCTTCGATAGTGTTGCAAATAAAGAAGCATCACCGATCATGTGCCATGAGCAACCTCTGTCGAGGATCCACTTACTCATATCATAAATTGGGTGTTCCACCTACAAAGGAGTTTGCAGATGAAACTTTTGGTACCTATTTCTTGTAGGGTCCGAATATGTTAGTTTTTGGTATCCATGCATATACATTTAAATCAACTATTTTTTTACTCTACATGCAAGTGAGATATGACCAATGGTGCCACAATAGTGACATCTAGCATGCTGAGTGTTAGGTGTAGTGTGTTGTGCATGATTGGTATGTCTTGGTGTTCTAGTTGGATACTTGTAGTAGAATGCATGTCGGTTAGTCTTCTTGGGCAAAGATTGGGCTATGTTTGGTCTGAAATTTTTGGGTTTAACAGTATTTGTTTTGATCGTGTTATGATATTTCGGTAATTGACACGTGTTAGGTTTGGAAGCAACAACTTCATGCTGTTTTTCTAGCCTAATGTTAAACTTTTTGGAGGTGTCATAAATTGTGTTATAGTCAGTTGTGAGTGCATCAATTCTGACTAGTGCACAATGATGGCTCTTCTTCTCTTTGAGTAAATCTTTCCTATGTTTAGCGATGGTCTTGTCTTTTTCTTTGGATAAACGTGTAGTCTCGTGTAGTTACAGTTTGACATAATAATGATCACCAGTCTTACTAGGGTTTTTACTATTTCTAACCTCAGCTACTAAGTAGGTAAGTGTTCCTACTTCACCTTTGTACTCTTTGAGTACTTTCTTAGTATTTTGGTATTTGCTAAGCAGTTTTCTATAGTCATCTAAGAGGTTACTAAAAGCTTCACCTAACTGGTCAAAGGTAAAATTGTAGCATTTTGTTTCCCAAAACTTTATTTTTAATTTTGGAGAATTTTTTTTTAATTTTATTTTATTTTAATGGGTATGGAGTGGTTAGATAAATGTGTTGATTTTAAGATCAGAAGGGGTGCATAGGCAAACCTATAGGTGAAGTGTAGCAAAAGTGGGTCGTATGAGGTCACTAGGGTCCCTAGATAGTCCCAAATACGTTATTTACTATTTTAGAATTTTTTGGATTTTGTGGAGATTTTTAGATAATTTTATATATGGTATTATTATTTTTATAGGCTTCTAGAATTTACTGTGAGGAAACACAAAGTTATTTTGTGGCCAAAAATTTTATTTGGACTCTGGAACCCTCAAACTATTTTCTAGAATTTTCTAGGAATTTTTTGGAATTAACTGGATTTTTTTATATAATTTTTTGTAATTAAAAAACTGTTCGCACAGTCAACAGAGGGGTCGCCCACCCGTCAGCCGCTCGTGCATGGCGAGATAGGCCACCTGTCAGCCATTGGGTGGCTGACTGGGTAGTTTCTTTATATGGGAGCCAACGGCTCCACGTTGGTGGCTCAAGCCAAATCGGCTTAGCATGTGACCGTCCGATCTGGGCGGAAGTGCCTAGATCGTGACATGTGTCACTGTGTGGATCACCTACTTGAGCCATTGACTCAGCTCTGCCTATATATATGAGTATTAATTTACGAAAACCTAAAAATCTAGCAGCTTTTTGGAGAAAGAGTTCAAGTAGAGTTCTCGATTTTGCGGTACGATTGCCGCCAATTCAGACGTGCTTTTAATGTTTAATTTTTTTGTTAGAAGCATATCGAGGTTGGTTTTTCGAATATTTATTTTGTTTTCTGGAATTTTTAGTATGAATTTCTCGATAATCATTTGAGTATCGGTTATCCAAAAATTGATGTATCACACGGTTTTTGAGATTTCGAGAGATCCCAAACTCCGATTTACGATCCGTTTGAAGATTTTGAAAGATGACACAGAGTCTCCAACATATAGTTTTTCCAAAAATTCATAAAAATCATCTAGTATTTTATTTTATTTGTAGAAGTCAAATTTGGTCAACGATTCATCGATTTGGTCATGGTTAGCCATAATGGCGATATGTTTTGACCAAATTGTAATTTTGTGGCAGGGTCCATTTTAGTGCACTCGTAGTGTAGAAATGTACTAGGGTAAACACTCAAGTCATAGAGTTTGTGTTGTTTGACAAGTTAGTCAACGATATGCCTCGATTTGCGTGCTACGGATCCCGAATTTGGAACCGTAACTTTCCTTGGCCAAAAATTTGTGCTTAATTTTTGTTTCAGATTTAAATAGGTTAAAATAGGATTTTATATGATTTATTCCAGAATTAAAATAGAATAATAGGTTAAACCATTAGTCAGTTTCTAGGATTTTTAGAGTGGAAATCGTAGATCTAACTTGTCGTTGTTTATGTAATGGGTAGATCGGGCTACGACGTCTTGAGTTGTGACTTCATCATCTATCGGTGTAGGCAAGTTTTACTCTGACCTTTGTTGCCTTTATTTTATACTACATGTATCTTTATGTCATATTTTTACTATTATTATTTTATGATTCATGTTGTCGTTGTTCATGTTACTATTGTGCACAAGAGTTAGCATCGTTAGGGTATATATACATATTTATTTCTTACTTCTTATTTCTCATGTTTACTGTTTATTGTATTACTAATATTTTATCGTAATGGACATGAATTGTGAGTGAGTCGGGCGGAGGAATACAACAACTAAGTATGTGGCAACGAATCGAATACAGACTCCTTATACATTAATTATATTATATCAGTCCTGTACGACACGTATGACTGACGGATATCCCACACTATCTATTTACTGAAAGTTAGTATTCCAAAACAGATAGTACCCGAGACTTGATCATTGTTTCTATATTGTTTGTCTTCCATCGAGTCCATTTCATATTGGTATTATGTCATAGTAGTACTTTTCTTATTATAACAAGTCATGATTATAGTTATCTTCATTTACCTTCCTCATTATTGCTTCTTCATGCATGCATACTATATTGTATAATATAGTGTTATGGTGATCTTGATCCAATCTTGACTTGATAACTATTTTTCAGCTTTAGACAACGTGATCTGTCTCGAGGTCTATGATGAGTATGTTGGCGATACTGACGTCACCGGCGTATCCGATTCCAGCGCTGATGCTAATTAGCATATTTTCTTTCTTATGTATTCCTATTAGTTAGTAGTTATAGATATGGATATTAGTTTATTTTATTTTCTGCTACCAGATTTATTTTTGAGACTATCTGAGTTGTAGTGGATTATTTGATGATTATATAATAAGACTACTGGATATTTTTGGTTATTATTGTTGGTTTAGTTATGGATGATATGTGCGTGTTATTCTTATTGTGGACCATTGTTATCACAGACAGCGTACTACCGTCGATGCTGCAACGTAGGCTGGACTTGGCCGCGTACTCGTATCACAAAAGTGGGAGCGGGTTGTGACAAAAATCATCATATGCATCAAATAGGGGGTTTGAGTTTTTACCTAATCAAATGCCATCAAGCATACATTGCAGCGTCGCCTAACTGTTCATCTTTTGAATTACTGGCTTCGTTTTTATGCCGAATGCTTGTGTTGGCATATCTTTTGAAAGTAGATTTCTTCAAGTAACTCTTTTCATACATGTTGCCTTTCCTGGTTGATGATGATGCCATATGATAGTCTTTCTTGATGTGTCCTTTCTTCTTGCAACTGTAGCAGATTGGATCTTCTTCATTGTTGTTGTTATTGCGGCTGCTGTTGTGTTCCTTCGTTCTTTAGTTGAACATCATGAACTTTTTGAACTTCTTTACTACGAGAGCTTGATCCTTGGTGTCGGAGTCGCTATCCTCAGAATCTTCTTCGACAGTTATTCGTTGTTGAGCTTTAAAGGCGAATGACTTTTTCTTCGGTGCAACATCTTTAAAGTCTTGATGTTTCAGCTCGTAAGTGAGTATCTTTCCCATGAGCGTTTTAAGAGACATGGTAATGAGGTCGTTTCCTTCAACGATCGTCATAGCCTTCGAAGTCCAGTTCTTTGTGAGAGCTCGCAACACCTTACGAATATTCTCATGGTTAATGTATTTCTTGCCTAGGGAGGACAAAGGATTTACAATATCCAAAAATCTTGTGAACATTTGTGTAATGGACTCGTTCAGCTTCATTTTGAACGCCTCATAATCTTGAGCTGATCTTGGACTCCTTGACTTGCATCGTGCCTTCATGAGTGACTTTGAGAAGTTTCCATACCTCATGAGATGTTGTGCATGGTATTAAAGAGTTGTATCGGAGGCTGTATTCAGAAAATGTTTTAGTTTTTAAAATCGTCCTCAGGAGTCGGTTGTACGCTTGTCGCCAAGAACGGTGTTGTAAGAGACTACAAGCTCTCAATTATCTTATAACATAGTGGATTAACATCGTGCAAAAGTACTCGAGACTGGACAAGTCCTCTAAGTGGGATACCATTATATATCGCTGTGTCGCTGAGTTTGGTCTTCTTGACTCTTTACTGCAATTTATTTACTGTGATTTACCTGCTATAGTATAAGTTATGAATATTTTTTAATTGGTGATATTATCCACTGTACACGCACACACTCTATTCACCCCCCTCTAGAGGTGCTCACTGGTCCTACAATTGGTATCAGAGCAGGTTATACATATATATAACCATCTAGAGAATATATATCTATAGGAGCCATTAAATCTTTACTCAACGGTGAAGAGCAATCTACAAATAGACCCCAACTATTTGATGGAACGAATTATACCTATTAGAAAACACAGATGAGTTTTTTTTCTAAATGTCACGACCCGCACCCGCTTTTCGGGATGCAAGTGCGTGCATAAGTCCAGCCTACGTCGCAGAATCAACATAGTAAGTTATCTATACTTCAAGTACAATATTTCTCATAAACTATATCAATTTATAATATCCAAGGTTTACATTTCAATACAAAATACAATATCTCACTAAATAGAAAAGACATCTAACTGCATACTCAACTATATAACCAGTCTATAGGCTTTGACCTTCAAGAAAATACCCACGTCTCCCCAATGATCCAAGCATAGCCACTACAAGAAAATAGAGCTTTTTCGACCTTTTTTTCTTGACGTTTATAATAAAGTCAGCCTGGGGATGATATACTAACATTTTGTAATAAACATTGAAATATACCGATGTTTTCTCTTAAACTTTGAGGATTCCCCACAGTTTTTTCTTGACATTTATGAGATAGTCGAGTGCGGGTTGTTTCAAGTCAATTAATCATAAGAAGACTTATAATTTATTAACTTGGGAAACATTAATGAAAACATAATCATAGTTTGTCATAAAACTACTCAATAAAACTCTTCATATTAGCTATATATCTCCTTTATAGGTCGTTAGTAGATCAACAAGTATTTTGAAAAATTAATTATATTTTGTCAAGAGACTTCCATTTTTGGTTGATCAACATGTCTTAATCTTACTTGTAATAAAGCTAAACTTATCTAGTGTTTCTTATGATTTACATCCTACTGGCCATATGGGTACCCATTGCTTTGGTTGCTGATACGTAGGTGGAAAATTTTAGAATTAAAAAGACTTCCATTTTTGGTAGATCAATCTATCTTAATCTTACTTGTAACAAAACTAAGCTTATCTAGTGTTTCAATATGATTTCAATCAACTAGCCATATGATACCTACTGCTTTGGTTGCTGATATATTTCACCAAAGAAAATCCTAGTAGATTTTGATACATCTATGAGATGTTGTGAGTTCAATAAACATTTTCTATGATATAATGGTTATTTGGCTAGAATGACAATTTGGCTGAGTATGAATGCATCATAGGTACCCAGCTATATTACCTGGATCTGTTAGCTTATTTCTCAAGTGTAGCAAGTTGTCGTATGGTGATATCATCCTTGTTAATTCCAAACCTTCAAGACTATGATTATCTCGTTCGATCTCAGATCTTCACCAAAGACACAGTCCAGTTTTACTGATAAGAAAATAAACATCAGGGAGATGAAATACTTGTGTCCTAATAGTGTCACATTCGTGTTCGTGCAACATAAATGGTTAAATATCCTTGTTTTTTTGCTTATTTTTATTGTGTTCATTAATCCAGGATCTCATGGGTGTGACGAGGGTGAGAAAGCGCTAATTAGTAGATAAGGTAAACTTGCGCCGTAAGTCTTAAAAAAAAATTCACTTTTGACTTGTGTGTCCTAGTTTTAATAGTTTTCTTTTCTTTTTCTACAGGTTATCATGTACATGCATGGTAATTCACTTATGTGCGCTCATCAGGAAGATGGTCGATGTTTTTTTACTTACTTTGAATGAACTAGAGTGTTTTTGAGAGAATGAGTAAAGATATATAGACTTTTGACACAGAAAATATTTTGGATTATAATTATTTTAAATAATTTTTTGGCATTTTGTTGTTTGGTTGTGGATGCACTTATATATATTCCTGATAACGTTTAAAATTTTATACCAAATGAAACTTGTGATTGTGGCAGATATAGTATACCAAATGGTATTTATAATTGTGGCAGATATATTATACCAAATGGTATTTATGATTGTGGCAACTATATTATATGTGATTGTGGCAGATGTTCTTGATTGTGGCAGATATATTATACCAAATGATATTTTCATTTACATCCAAATTAACCATTCCCAATATTTTTTGGTAAAGGTTGGACATTTTTTAATGTTGGAAATTTAAAACGTTTGAAATGGTGTCATTAAACGTTGGAAAAGTGTTACCATTATAGATCCAATACCGACAGTTATTAAATCATGGAAGATTTGTATATATTTCCAACATTTTGTGCAAAAAACGTTGGAAAATTGGTATCATTACAGACCCAATGTCGACAGTTAATAAACGTTGGACGAACGTCGGCTAAACCCGACATTTATTAAACGTTGGCAACTTTGTTAATATTCCAGACGCTTTATGGAAAAAATGTTGGAAAAGTGTTCAATTACAGATCCAATACCGACAGTTATTAAATGTTAACGAACGTCGACTAAAACTTATGCCAACGCTTCTTGCAAAGACGAAATTTGTCGACTACGGCAATGACGACGTTTGGAAAAAATGTTGAACAAACGTCGATATAAACGATACCGACGTTTTTTCCATTTGTCCCGACGTTTATAAAACGTTGGGAAAAGTCATCTTTCTTGTAGTGAGCGTATAGCATGCGACTATCGAAAAAATAGGTTTCCAGTCAGGAAAGGAACGAGTATAGTCCAAGCATGTAGTTCCAAATATATAATAACGACTATAAAATACACATAAATAGAAAATGACATACATGATGGATAACTAAAACTGAAATCATGGCGTGGAAGCTAAAGGAAAATAGTTGACATAAACTATAAAAGAAAAATTAAAGCATGGAACAAGGAAAACATAATCATTTAAGTGATTTGAAGTACACCTTTAAATAAGTGATCGATCTGGGACATTTATACCGCACGATCTACATAGTCTACTTTGTAAGAAAATAAAGCACGGTCTACAAGGACTACTATGCAATATGCAATACAATATGATAAGGTTTATGGTCTGATCACATATTTACTTGGTACTTTTTTATCAGACTACTAGACATGGAAACGATGATCGAGTATGACACAATGAATAGGTAAACATAAATTTACTACCTCGTGTAACGAACGTGTCAAGAATCAAGTATACATTACTAATCACGCAATTATAATAATTAACAATACTGGAAACAAACGAGAACTGTACTCACCTGGGGTCCTTAGCTGGTGAAATCGATATTACCATTACGCCCAGAATAGTCCATTTGGCTAGGATGGATATTGTCACAACCCGTACCCAGTATAAGGGCACGAGAGGTGGGTACGTCCAGCCTATGTCGCAGTGTCGACGGTAGAACGTTGTCTTAGGTCACAACATCTAATATAATATAGAATATGCTCTAAAAGGAGAATAATATATAAGGTACAACTCAATCATAATATATAAGATGGAATAGAAGATAAAATAATCTCAACAGAGAGTAACAAATATGAATAATAAGTCTCGGTGTAAACCACACCATAAACAATATCTCAATACAATCTCAAATGTCTCATAAAGCTATATAATAAGATAAGTCTAGACTAAGCTAATGGCAAGTCCTCAGTGACTACTAGATCCTCCTGGGGGTCCAGGTCATCTGTGTCAACTAGGCCTGCTCTATAGTAAGTATCACACAATCCTCATCATCTATAATATTTTTAACAGGTCCAGTTAGGACATGAATGAATACATATCTCTCACACAGTTCATAACATAAAAGGAAAATATGAACAAGCTATAGAATAATATACATGAAATGCTGTAAAGAAATAGTAGAAAGATCGTAAAAAGAAGAACATGATATAGTAGAAATAGATATAAATGATATAGATAAGAAAACTAAACTAACTACGTGATTTAGAGCACATGAAAAGTTTGGTTGAGTAAACAGGCTTAGGTTGTACATGACTTAAATCTAGGTTGGAGTTGCACATGAGATGGGTGTAAGTCATATAACCAAATAAATACTCCTCCTACCCTAATCAATACACAAGGATCTGTCCAAGTTATGTTATTGCACATGAAAGAGTAGTGACTCACATGGATAGCTAGTCCACACGAGTACTACTGGTTTATACATGAAGGCATACATGATCATGAGTGTACATGAATATCACATGAGTATACATGAATAAATATGAATACAAGGAGTAGACGATGCACATGATAAAATATATGAGCACAATTTACCTGATGTATCCGAGGGGATAACATCGCATGAAGAGATCCATATAGTACTAACCCGTGATAACATCATGACAGCATCAAGTAAACTAGTATATAACAAGTGAATATGTCCTAACAAGCATGAAACGGTAAAAGAATGTACTCGCCTGGTAATCCAAGCTGCTGATGAGGAAGTGTAACTGAACTGGAGTATGTAATCCTATTTAAAATAATCATAAGTCACAACATGGTCTAAAATATCAAAAGAAAGGTTTATAATACAGTTCTACATAATTTTAGGTCCTTCTATGTCAAAGTCAACGCTAGTCAAACCTGGTCAACTATAAGTCAGCTAGTTTGTCTATTAATTTTTAGTTCAAACACAAGTTATCAAGTCTTATAAGTCCGTTTGAGTCGATTTGGATCAAGTTTTACTCAAAGTTGACTTTTGTCAACTTGCTCAACTTGTTAGTCGACTCGACCAAATTAGGCTCATTCGGTCAATCCTAAACTGATTAGCTAACCCTTAAGACTATATCTCAAAGCAATCACAACATATACATATATATTCCACTCATTCACTACATAATATATATATATATATATATATATATATATATATATATATATATATATATATATATATATATATATATATATATATATATATATATATATATATATATATGTATGAACACATTTACATAAACATAGGCATGCAAAGAAAGGGAAAAAGAGATTGTGTGTGAGGGTGTTGTGTGAGAGCTGCTGTTGTGAGACTAAAATATAAGAACAAACACAAAAATCTCAACTATACATATAATATATCTATATGCATCAAGTAAACTATACATGTATATATATAATAAAACTATATACATAGACATGTTGTGGACGCACACAAAAAAGAAGAATAAATGCTGTCTTTTCTTATTGGCACAAGGCACCACAAATCTAATACGCCTGAGAGATCCTGCGCTGAGGATCCCCAAGTACAAAAACAATTCTGGAGAATGGGATGATGGAGATCGAGTGGCAGTTGCTCCTTTAATCTGTTGACACTCCGATTACAAAAGTAGGAGAAAACCTAAGAAAATTGCTAACTCTCGGCTCACTGGCTAGAAGTACAGCAATTTGGCTCTTGAAAATGCTCTCCGTCCTGTGCGTTGAAGAGTATGAGACCCTTTTTTATAGTCGTTTCTGTGCTGGAATGATGTTATGCGCCCACATAAGAAAACACACTAGTTTTTATGTGGGCGCATGTCCTGCATTAGGCGCATAGGGTGTATGCCCATGCAGACTGCGTGATCGTGGGTTGATCATGGTGTTGATGTGGCCGCATGCTTCGGTACACGACTGCTCGTGGAGACTGACGTGGCCGTATGATTCGTTGCACGATTGATCGTGGGTTTGACCGAGTCAGGGGCTATTCTGACTTGGGCACATAGCCTAAAACAGGGCTTTGTGCCCCCCTCTGGAGGAGCCTAAAGTGGTCGCATAGCTCGCTCTGGAGACTTGGGCGTACATGACTTCACTAGTGACTTGGACGCATATGACTTCTCTCGTGACTTTGGCGCATATGAATTTTCTGGCTTAGGCGCATATGACTGCTTGGGTGCATGGTTGTCAAGTCTGCTTAAATTTTTATGCTTCTACAAGACCCTCTTCAAAGTTTTGGATACGTGAACGAGTTCGAAATACTTTGAAAGAAGCATGGACCGTCTTCTCATGATGTAGTGGGCGTATAGCATAGCTCTCCCTTTGGGCTCATAGAGTTTGGCCAGACTGTCAGAGAGATCGCTGTTGAGATCTTCCTCGAAAATCTAAAGTGACATATTCATTGGGGTAGAATTTGAATATGTCCATCCTTTATGCGTTGTCCATCTCGGCAAGTAGCAGTCGCATAATATGCAAGAGACTGGGTCTTCATGTGGGCGCATAAGCCGTAACGAGCGTATAGTATGTAGTGGGCACATAGGGGTAGTGGGTGCATAGTATATGGCCCATGCTTATAAATAGGCTTTTGAAAAGAGAGAAAATTCATTACTCTTTCCTTCATAACTTTCAAAAGACTTTTCATCTCTTCTCTGCACGAACCATGTCTCCCAAGGCCGCCAAGAGATATACGAAAGGCAAGGGGGCTGCACCGAGTGGCTCTCCTCCTACGACAGCGTCCTCGGCAATCCAAGACCCAATCCTGGGTGAGGCTACGCCTCAAAACAAAGTCTTGAGCGCTAATTTGTGACGTTCAGACTTTTTCTCTACCTGGGCGCATGCGCCCATGGCAATATGTTTCCGTGAGCATTTCATATACGCCCACAGAAGCATACGCCCACACTGTGGTGTGTTGTGCGCCCACATGCTGCTGTATGTTATACGTCCATATGCTGCTACATATTATGCGCCCACATGCTGCTGTATGTTATGCGCCCACATACTGTTCTAGGCGCATAACCCTTTGGGCGTATAGCCCTTTGGATGCATAAGATTCCTCCAGCACTTAGTTTTTTTTTTGCAGATTCCGAGTCTGACTTTCTCTTATGTCCTTGTAGTTAACATGTTTGTCCCGAAACTTGGTGGAATCCCTTTCTGCTCTGCTTACTAAGTCATCGGCACAAGCCTCATAACCAACATGGTCAACAAGGTTCAGGCCAAGATCATTCATGACCAACCTACGGAACGGACGATCCCATACCTGAACAGGACAAAACCTTCTTGAAGTAGATGATTAACGATGAGAAGCTCTTGATCGGAAGGGCCCGTCGTTTCAAGAAGCCGTACTTCCTATTCGGTGACAGTGTAGGATTTGAGAATAACGAGGCGATATGTCTAGAAGACCCTCTGGTAGTTAATAACTAAAGAATATGGTTGCCATCGATGAAGCACTAATACCCACTGTCAGTATTACTAATTTGGATGTGCAGAGGCAGATGAAATAGGACCTGACCCCTGAACTGCATGGGGTTGTTTCTGGCAAGATCCAATTCAACTCTGATGGCCGGAAGAAGGACACGTTCAAGTGTGTCAAGGGTTCCACATCCTACTTTATGAGGGGGCTGTATCCTGGTGTCATCATGACCGATGTCCCGACTGATCTTCACCCCTACGCTGCTGAGACTCTCTCCAACTTAATGCTGTCAAATAAGGAGTCATATCTAGAAGGGAAGCTGCGGATGGAATATTGGAGATATTCTGTCCCATTCTGGAGTAACGTTACTGGATGGGTGCTCTCGACTTACGAGGCCATCCTAAAAGCTGCCGGTCTTTTTTATTCCATTACATCCACCCAATATGGCATTAAGGTTAACTGACCAATGTTTGTCTCCTTGGCGGAGTTATACAACCATCACACGTGCCCCTTCTTCACTCCGGATGGGGAGATGGGTTTGGCACTTTACGAGATGCAGGCAATATCCAAACTTCCCTGGGGGATGGAGCCATACGCAGAATACATCCCCTGTGATACGGAGCTCCAGGATTTGGAGAGGGAGAACTCTGAGATGTTAGAGTTGTACAGAGACTTACTGTCACTTTTTTATTTGTCACCAGATCACGAAGAAGGATAAGACTGCGGGGTCCCTTCCCCATATGAGGTCCTGGACCAACTATATCTTCACCAGAGAAGAAGGGGACGGCTCAGTCTCTTTCTCGTCTCGCAAGCCCTTGACGAGCACTAAGATAGAGCAGTTGATAGCAGATCACAGAGCTGTAGATGCCGAAGATAGTGATGATCTTGAGTAGAACTTTGTGCTTTATCATTTCTTCAGGGAGGCCGAGTTCAAGCTATCAGAAAATGCGGTGTTAGCCGCTTTCCTGATGATATGGCTTCGTGATTGTGTAGTCCCTGATGGTTCAGGGTCTATTAAAAGAATAAGCCGGGGTATGATACTTTTGGCTGTAAAGCTGGCCTTTGGACTCCAACTTGCTCTGCTTCCAGCGTTGGTCTGTGTCATCCAACTGGGTTTATGACACATTGTTGTGAACGCGATAACACCCGATGGTAGAAAAGATTTTGCTAGGACTGAGTTTTCCTTTCATTATCTGATAGGATGGCTGGTGCTGCATCATCCCAGACTGATGAATGTCGGGCTGATGGCAGATTCTTTGGCGGGGGTTGCCTCACTACAAGAAAGTTGGCCTATCCCAACGTTTTATAAGCGTTGTAAAAACTGAATAAAACGTTGGTATATGTTTAGCCAACGTTTGTCCAACGATTTATGCAAACGTTGTCGTTGCCCTAGTTGGGAATTTACAACGTTTGCAATAAATGTTGGTATAGGGATTAGACGACGTTTGCAGTAACGTTTATAAACGTCAATAATAGTACAAAAATGGTTAACAATTTCAACATTTTTATAATAGAAACGTTGGCATACGTAACTTATTTCCAATATTTTATAAAACGTTGGAATTATTTTTACCAACCTTTGTCGAAGAAAACGTTGTGTTGTGATTTTCCAACGTTTCCCAAAAAATGGTTGGATTTGTGTTTCCAACCTTTTCTAAAAAAAGTTAGTTTTTTCCAACGTGTTTCCACAAACATTGAAAATATAATTTTGGATGGTACTTTCCCAACAATTTACTAAACACGTCGTAAATTTAACCTATTTCCCAACAATTTTCCAAAATATTGGAAGTTGTATTAATGGGTGATAATTTTCAAATAATTGGACAAACATATCGAGAATTTAACTATTTTTCCAACGTTTTACCTAACCACTGAATTTGTTACAAAAATTGGTTAAAAATATCTGCCACAATCGCACAAAATATAAATGGCTTGTACATATAAAAATTTCAGATCCCATCACAAACATGTAAATGCATCCACCACCAAACAATCGAACAAAATATTAATATAAAATTATTGCAAATCAAAATATTGTCTGTGTAAAAAGTCTTTATATCTTTATTCATTCACCAAAATACAAGTTCATTCAAAGTAAAAATTAGACAATCTTCATGAATCCATATAAGTAACTTGACCATGCATGTCAACCTATAAAAGAAAAAAATTAAAATTAGGACATACGTGTAAATAATGAATATTTTTAAGATTTACTGTGCAAGTTGACCTTCTCCACTAATCAGTTCTTTTTCGCCCTCTTCGTAGCCATGAGATCCTGAATTAATGAACACAAGAAAAGAAGAGTAAAATTTAAGGATATTTAATATAAATGTCAAAGTTCAATGCTTTAATTTAAAGAAGAACTGTTATATATATAGGGTGTACTGTGCCATTTTTTTTAATTCATAAAGTGATCAGGAACTACCTCTAAGTTATCCAAGACTAAGGAGTTTTATAGCCTAGAGAAGAAACTGATTTGCTAACCCAAATGAATCAAGCTATCCTAATAATTTTTATTCAGTGAACATTGAAAAAAATTGTAGAAAGTAAAATATAACAAGGAGAATCCTAATAATTTTTAGGAATTTGCAGACTGCCAACAAAGAGAAGCCATGCTACTAGTAGATGAGAAATAAAAAAAACTCTTAATAACTCATCACCATAATATAGGAGAAATAAAAAATTCTAACCTCACAATAGCTTCAAAGTTGAGATCGTGGTACAGTGTGCGTTTGCGCTTGCTTTGGTCGTTGCATTTGTGCTTGCTTTGGTGGTTGCAGTTGTATTCGCTTTGATGGTTGTGTTTGTCTTCTTGATTGAACCTCTGATTGTATATGTGCCGACTGATGCAATATTGGAGGTGATGTGCGCTCAAAATTGTTTTCAAAAAACTAACATTATAAATACAAGAAAATATTACATGCAATCCATCAAATAAATTTAGCTCATATACATCTAATAGTTGATAAATTCTAACCTGTTCTGTGCCAGAAGATACATCGCGTAGAGATTGTGAGAAAGCACCCATATCTTGCGGATGACTCTCAAGTAAATTTTGTATTTGTGCTTCCATTCGATCATTCATCCGAGATTCCACAACAGATAACTTTTCTTGCATCTGGAGTTCCATCTGCTCTTTCATTTCAGTTTTGTTTCTCTCATTTTCAGCCATCATCTCACGACGAACCCTTTTATTTTCAGCCTCCATTTCACGTCGCAGGTTCTCCAACTCTTCTTGATGTTGTGTTTCAATCTCCCTCCTCTCATCCTGGGACAGTTTATACGATGGTCCGAATACCATAGTCAGGGTAGCACCGAGCCCATATGTCCCCACACGATCGTGCCTATCACGTCCCATAACTTGTCCGTATATATCATCTCGTGCAACACCGGTCTCTGGATTTTTTGCTTCTATTTCAACCATCTCTTGCTGTAAAATCAACTCATGTTCATATAAACATAACTACAATTTAGATAAACTTATGAAAAGTGTAAATAATAAAATAAAATAAAATTAGAAGTAAGATCATACAATTGCCTTAGCTGCTATTTCATTTACTGGCCCTTTCCCTTTAATTACATATGTCTCCTTGTATACCATCCTACGAGTTGGCTCGTATCCAATGGATTTAGCCAACTATAAGTATAAAGAATCAACGCGTCTGATTATTAGTAATAAACCTGCTTTCTTGGCACATTAAAAAATGTATGAACTAATAAATTAAATTAAATTTGTTCTACCATATTTCTAACTTCAGCATGGGGAGTTCTACCAGATGTGTGTGGTGTTGTCCAATTTTTACGAATGGCTTTATTCTTTTCACTTTTGGCCTGGTACAAAGAAAAATACAAATATACAATAAAATATTATGATAAACCGAAAACTACTGCTTCCATAAATACAAATATACCTTTCCCTTATCAGAATCCCAATAGTAGATGAGTCTTGGCCACTGACTTTCCTCGACCCTTGGGGGGCAATGCTTCAACCATTCCTCATTAGTCTTATACTTAGTATAACCCTGACGCTTTACTTCGGCCTTCCACTCCTTCCATTTTCTTCCGACAGACGCCATCATAAATTTTCTCATCTGGTCCGTGGCATTCGTATTTTCCTATTTAAATGAAATGTAAAGAAAAAAAATCATGTAATTATTCACATATGTAAATTGCGACATAAAGTAATTTAATATTGCTAGGTGGTTATTCATCTACTTTACCTTAATATGAGTCCAAATTGTGTCCTTCCCAATGTCTGGTACATGCCTCCAATTAAGGTAAGTTAAAGGTGCTAGGTGGCCATTTCGTGCTAGAACCCCTAAATTTGAAGCAAGTCTGGAACATGTTTCCTCAATTGGTTGGCCAAGATTGTTGACATGAATCTCTAGAATGCCACCATCTTCTGCCCATCCCCTATGCATTAAAGTAGGACCACGGACTCGTCTATGCTCCTCCTGGCTGGAATTCAGGTCTAAGTATAAAATAGGCCAACATAAAAATAATTAATGCACAATAATATTAAAACCCTGAAGTTTATCTTCAATAATATTAATATCACAAATATGTGTGATGTTAAGATTATTATTACCTGTCACTTGATCTTCTAGTTGTTCGTTGTTGCCGAACAATACTCCTGTTTGCTCCTCTACCTCAGAAATAGTAGGAGGTGGCCAATTCAAAGGAGGTTCGACCATGACAGTGTTGGCACCTACTTGCTCTTGTTCCTCAATAACGATAGGCATAGCTCCCCTATTCAATTGGTTGCGTCTACTTGTCGCCATGGGATTTTAGCTTGACTACAATCAAAAAATGTATAAGAGAAATAACAGAGGTTCTTGTCATATCCAAATAATGTGATGATAATGTTTCACCAATTTGCAAAATAAAATATGGTTGACAAGAAATCAAGACTAGCGTATAACCCGAATTAAAGGGTCTGGTGATCCTTGCCATATTGTCTTATATCTGTGATATCCAAGAATATATGTATAAAGCTACTAGTGAAAATATGGGCATTTCAAGATTAAAAAGAGGGAATAAAGCTAAATCTCGAGTTAATGTAGACCTTAGGCAAAAAAATCTCCAGAAACAAATCTCATTATGCACCAAATCAATGTCAATCAGTAATACTTCTTCAGACATTACAAATAAGCACAAATTTATCATAAAACGAACTGAACCCTGTTGGTATAAAAATGAAGCCAAAGAGAAATTTTGTATGAAAATAAAGAATGTAGAGCAACATTAATTAGGTGTCAACATAGGTTCTGAAGTCAGATTGACAAGCTAGAAAGATGAATGCACAAATAAGCACAGATCAAAACAACGTACCAAGGAGAATTAACTTCAATGCACGTCTACTATATTGTTCACAGTTTATATGGTTGCAGAATGAAACTTCACCCTTCAGTACTATAAATAGGAAAATCTAGTGTGACATAGATAACATACACAGTAATGTAAGCGAAACATGCCAGGTACATTATCGAAAGTTTCAAGCATATGGATAAATATTTACAACACAAACTGAGAACCCGAAAGTCCCACCTTGACATAGGCAACAATCAACTCTAATGTTGAATGATTCTAGGTCATAAATTAGAATACACAGGACCCTCCAAAGCAATCCCCATCACTGTCATGTAGGAAATCGGATACAGAAAAAGAAAGAAATAACGTTGAATAACTAAAAGTAGCTATCATTGTAAATCAAGCAGCAGTAAATCTGACATTGAGATTTAGAAACAAAGGAAGATATACTCTGGAAACAAGGATATATCTAATTTGTGATACCAAGATGGAAATGTTGGTCATAACCAAAACATTTGCATATGTTCATACCCATCAGTTCCACAGTTCCAAAACAGTCCTTCATTTAAGTCCAAAAACAGGACAGTACCCCATTCATACAGTCCAATTGGTGAAATTATGTGCCATTCCTCAACCCAACTTGCAGGACAACCCATTCAATCAAGCCCATATCGACACATGAACTGATATCCTCAATTTTTAGTTTATAGATGGGACTGAATCTCAGTTCAGTCCATAGAACTTACTTTTGTAAACAATTTACTGGATTACTCTACTTAGGAGGCTACCTGGGTATATTCTTCAGTCCAACCAACTATCACTTATCCATGTAAACCCAAGTTCTCAAGGATTTACATTCAATCACATCCCTTCCTTAGCAATCAGTCATTCTACCAAATTAACCTATATGCCATTATCAGTTGGAAATTCCAGAACAACTCAAACAGTCTTAATCATGATTACAAACCTATTTACATACTGGTATGCCCACCATATTCAGAAATTACACTGCCATCTATAGAATTTAGCTCTAAAAAAGGACTGTTATAATTCAGTCCTCAGATTACTGAAATTATAAATCTGTAGGTTATGGACAATACCAGTCTTGGTCACTTGAACATTTGATCAACCCTAGATAGGACTGATACAACAGTCCAATACCCAGGCAGATGCATATCAATCCCATATGTTGCTAATACACCTCAGTCCCATAACAGGATTGAGACTAATTCAGTACTTGGACTGATGCAACAGTCTAGTGCTCCCAGGTTGACACCAGTCCAATTTCCATTTCAAGAAAATATAGACGTATAACCAGAATTAACTTTAATGCACGTCTACTATATTTATGACAACAAATTGTCCTGAGAGATGAGGGTTATTAAATTATATTACTCAACAGGTTTATGTGCATCATACTTTTATAACCCCTATTTGAGAAGTAATAATCTTAGAACTTACCTGAGTCCTGGGGAGAAATTTGGTGAACTCTCTACCAGGTAACTAGGTGATGCAAATATAGTGACATAAGTAATGACCGTATATGATCATGCTGGAGGGCCGAAGCAACTAGATATCATATGATTCACATCACATGAGCTACTATATAAATCATGATTCTAGGGCTAAACATTTTATGAAGCTTACTTAGATTTTGGCATGTTCATATAGTAAACATGGGAATGTATTTACATTGGGCATGTGTCTTAATAACAATTAGCATTTGTCATGAGGAACTTAACATGGTGATGAGGTTTTGGGACTACATAAATTTGGCATTTTGAGGCTTGTTTAATTTTTCGTAAGAACTAGCAGGATTAATTGTAGTATAAAGTTTTCAAGTATTGTAATCTTGACGTGTCTATACTCTAGTCAGGCCTATGTAGTTACTGATTGGCAAGTAATCCGATTTCAATAACGCTGAAACATCACATACGTTGAAATGATATCATTCAGTTATGGTTTCTCTTATACTTAATCATACATATATGACATAAAAACAGAATTAATCCTTGAGAGTCGATGTCTTTGCTTCAAAAGGCTTGACATTGTTGAATTTTACAGTATATTAAACTGATGAACAAGCATATACTGTCTTCAGTATGATGCATGACCAATTCCCACATTCGAGCCGAATATTTGCATCTATATTTTGCCTCAAATTCTGTCATACTGCAGCAAATCAGACTGCAAAAAATTTGATATAGGACAGGCTGCAAAAAAGCCTGAATAAAGAGTGATGGTAGGAGGCCTTATAATTCCTTATTTTGTTTCTTCACTAAGAGAAAAATCTATTGAAACTGGAATTAATATACAAAAGACAATAATGTGTCTACCTCATCTGATATGTCAACATGTTAGTCATGTGTGCTGCATTGTAGGTTATCAACATGGAATGGGGAAATTTCCGCTCATCTCATCTGTCTCTGACAGAATATGATCAAGCGTTGGATGATGATAGTTTGAACCCTGGTGAACAAGTATGCTTTTATACCGTATCTAGTGTGACATAGATAACATACACAGTAATGTAAGCGAAACATGCCAGGTACATTATCGGAAGTTTCAAGCATATGGATAAATATTTACAACACAAACTGAGAACCCGAAAGTCCCAACTTGACATAGGCAACAATCAAATCTAATGTTGAATGATTCTAGGTCATAAATTAGAATACACAGGACCCTCCAAAGCAATCCCCATCACTGTCATGTAGGAAATCGGATACAGAACAAGAAAGAAATAACGTTGAATAACTAAAAGTAGCTATCATTGTAAATCATGTAGCAGTAAATCTGACATTGAGATTTAGAAACAAAGGAAGATATACTCTGGAAACAAGGATATATCTAATTTGAGATTTGCTAAAGAATCACAGGAACTTTTTCCCCCTTCGCTAAGAGAACCATAGAACTTTGTTGTGAAGTAATCGTTGAAGTAGTGTATAAATATTGACAAGTTATTCTCGATGATGATGAAGAAAACTAGAATCTACATGTTGCCAATCAACTATTCTGTACAGCTAACATTACGAGAAAACTTGTGGGAGCTTCATGGTGCAGAAAGAAATAGAATCCCATGATAGTTAAAAAAATTATGCTTCTGTTGCCTGCTGGATGAAAGGTGCGACTAAGACCAATTACAGCCTAATCAATTTTACTTTCATACGTTTCCAGATGCTTAAAGCAACACTGCATTGGATTCATATGATGTTAGTATTTGGATTTTCTATCTAATGGTCCCTTGTGATTCCATTGATACCAGGTAGGGGAAGATGTGGTTGGTGAATTGACTAAAGCCATGGAAAGACAAGGTCTTGATATGCGAGTAACAACACTGGTGAGTGTGTTTAATCCTTTTTGGTTATTAACAGTGAGCAAGCTGCAGAGCAACATTTTGGCATGAAATATTGTGCTGCTGCTCTAGCATGCACCTGCTACTGTTGCTGCAAAGCCTTGCAGGCCACCCCAACACAAGGTGAAGGCTTCTATGATCTAGGCCAAAGGCCACAAGCATTGCCAATACACTGCCCAAACCATTGAACTAACATCTTCTGCCTAAAGTCCAAGCAAACTCAAGACAAGGCAATCAAAACTAAGGTAAAGCCCAGGCAGTGAATAGCTACCCAAACTCCCTGCCTCTACTGCTCCTTTTCTTATTCCCAGTCACCTACCAGATATCATTACTTCCTTTTTTTACTTATTTTTACTAATACATGAGATACTCACTTCACATCCTCTCCCTTTATAGACACTCACAAAACACTCACTAATACATGACAGAAATTCCCAAGGATACATGGCTGATACTCATTATTGATTGATATAATAAATGACACCCCTCTCTAACCTATATCCTTAACTAATACATATGTATATTATATATCCTAATCTACTCTCTCACAAATCTGAAATCCTCTAATACTTCACTCCCCCTTAGCTGCTAATGCTTCTACTGATATTCTCTCTACAGGAACTCTTGATACCCCTCTGATACTCTGAGATACCTCACCGCTACATGATTAACTCACACTCTAACTTCTCACCTCTGGACACTCTCAAGTCACACACACACATATAGCATTGGCCTAAAACCAACTCATCTTCTAAACTTGACATTACCTAATGGCCTATGACCAATCTATACTTCAAACCTTATTTGGCAATTCATCAAAACACCCTATGGGATACCCCACCCCTCTTACTGTAGATGACCTGCTGCTAAAAAATTTATGCACAAGCATACAGATGCATAACTGGAATGAGATGCCCTGTAGTGGGCTTCCTACACTCGAGTTCCTAAATATTCACTTGTTCTCTGATACTCTCTGATACCCACATTCAACTTACTAGAACTGAGACATACATGATCCCTCACTAGCCAACCACTGCACTTAACCTCCTAACTCTTAACTCCCCATGTCAAAATGTACTCAAAACCTGGGACTGATTCATCATACAATGGAATGAACCTATGTGATCTGAACCAACGAGCACCCTATAAATCCAAGGGTCGTGGTCTGCAGAGTTCTCTCCTCTCCTCTCATGTAGAGGAGAGAACCATAAACCTTTATTGATTGATTTATTTAGTTTATTATTTTGGAGAACCACACTCAGGTGGAGGCTTTTAGCCTAATGAAATGGAAGGAAGAATAATTTATCTACGGGAGTAATATAGATACTCGAAAACAAGAAAACTAAAATTATTTTCTTTGTGATTCATTTTGAGTTTCTTCAAACCTAAGCAGGGGCAATCCAAAATTCATGCCGAGAACACTCAAAAACACTAGGACACACCAAAATAGGTGCCGAGTCCATGTCGAATCTGTGTCATACAACATAGCTTGAAACACTAGAGAAAGGACCCTGATACACTGATACTCCATTTGATTAGCTAATGCATGGTGTGCCTTATTACAGTTCATACTTATAGAGGTTGAAAATATATGGCAAAAATTCTTTACAAAGTAACAATATGGCAAAAATCAGTTTAGATGTTTCAGTAAATAATATGCAATGTTTACCTTACAAAAAAGAAAGTTTTCCTTGACGCAGGCAAGACCAAGGTTAAAAGTTCATATCGAGAAGAGTAAAGAAAGAAAGAGTATGATACCAAGGCTTAACTACATAAAGTGTAAGAGAAAAACAAATTGATATAGGACAGGCTGCAAAAAAGCCTGAATAAAGAGTGTGACTTGATACATAACCAAAAAATTATGGAATTCAGATTGCAAAAACATATACTCCAACTGAAACTCCAAACTTCAAAGAATCAAAAATAGAAAATGAAATATGGATTTTCCTATTCATCTTTGTCATCCCGCCCACTTGGTTCCTCGTCGAGTTCAACTCCATCAACACCTTGTTGAACCCAACTAATATCATCATCACGTGTGAATGGTGTCTCATCCAAATGTTGCTCGTCCCATAACTCTGTTTCATCTGCCATATATCTATGAGTTGTAAATTGCTCCCCATACACATCAAAAAAATCTCGGGGCTTTGTCTTAACAACTACATGCCAGTCATTCTCGACGGGGACTTGTACATAAAATACTTGTTTTGCCTGAGATGCTAGTATAAAAGGTTCATCTGTTATTTGTTGCCGAGTATACAACAAACGACGAAAGTTTACTAGCATAAATCCAAAATCATCTCGCTCGATGAGACCTCTACTATTGTCAACCCAGTCACACTTAAACAAAACAAACCTATACTCTTTAGAATAATAGAGCTCAATGATGTCTGTCAATATCCCACAGAAATTAACGTCTCCAGATATAGGATTTCTATCTCTTGCACTTGCATAACTTTCAGTCGTTGCCTTTAACATGACTCCACTATTTTGTGTGGTTCTTTTTTGCTCACGGGCCTTTGTATGATACCGAACACCATTTATAATATATCCTGTGAATCTTTTTTCTTTCTTAAGGGGGCCCAAAGCTAACATCCGGATTTCTTGTGATATCTCTACATTAGCTTCGATCAACTTCGTCACCTATTTCAAAGGAGAAAAATATTATGCAATTCACTTAGGAGGTTACCTATTTAACAGTAAAAGTTTTTAAATATCAATTTTTTGCTTACATGATCCTTAAACCATAAATGAAATGTTTCATTATGAATACGGTCAACATCATGTGGTCTGAGACAAGAATTACTCCTAATTGACATACGGTGAGCCCTGTAATAGAAAAACACCATATCAACTGTTATGTCTTAAATGGCTACAAAATAGAAGACTTAATAATGTAGCATACTTACTCTAGAAATGGTGAAATTGTATCGATATTGACTAGCACATATCGATGAGCATGTGCATATGTTATGTCATCAAGTACAAATCCCACTGACTTTTCTAATTTACGGCCCACTTCTAAATCAATAGAATTAGATACACTGTCATCATTCCTTACCGGTCGACTGGACTTGGTCTCAATATCATTTAGGTACCTTGAGCAAAATGTTAGACACTCTTCTACCCAATATCCTTGTGCAATTGAACCCTCTGGATGACTGCGGGTCCTCACATAATTCTTCAATGTGGACAAGTATCTACGATGGGGATTTGGTTAGTTATAAATAATGTTTTTCATAAGAAACAAAAAAATATATAAATACAAAAAATAATAAATGATATCATACCTCTCAATAGCATACGTCATTCGGTAGTGTGGTGGACCTCCTATGATCGCTTCTTCTGCTAAATGAATGACTAAATGCTCTATGACATCAAAAAATACAGGCGAAAATATCCCCTCAAGATGGCAGAGTGTGTGTCACGACCCGCACCCACTGTTAGGGTACGAGAACGTAACAACGCCCAGCCTACGCCGCAGTGTCGGCGGTAGAACGCTGTCCTAGGTCAATCATCTAACAATACCAAAGTACCTGTACAGTTTATACTCTCCGATGGAGGTGACATAACAATATACATCTCAATCACATCTAGGGTAGAAGAACGAAAGACAGAAGATAGATAGTAACTCAAAGAGAACCATATCATAGATGAATAAGTCTAAGTGTCTAAGATACAAAACATCCAGAATGTCAACTCATAATACAAGACTAAGAGTCTATACATAACTCAACATCTCAAAATACAACTCAGATGTGAGACAAAAGTAAATATAGAAAAGACTGCCTAGGCTAAACTGGTCTAGACTACTGGAACAACATCCTCAGCTGCAGGTGGATCCTGCTGAGGGTCCACAACATAAGTATCATCTAGTCCTGCTCTATAATAGGTAGACACCAGGGCCTCCTCCTCATCCTCTGTAATATTTTCAACAGGTCCAATCAGGACGGGAACGAGCACAATACATCTCACGCAGTGCATAGAATGATAGGAGATATAAAGCATGCAATAGAGTAAAATACAGGAACTGCTGAAGGAAGATACATATAGCAAAAGAGATAGCTGTAAAGGAAATATCTACTGTATATAGAGAACTAGCAGTGTCTAGTGAGTCAGAGTAAAATATAGACATGTGAAATGGCATAGGAGATTCATGATTATAGCTAGAAGTGATTCATGACTACAGCTACTGGGGTAATATCCACATGACTATTTCCACTCCCCCATCCCCAATCAATACACAAGGATCCGTTCAAGTTATGTTAAGATTCGTGATAAGCCCATAAATGGGAGATTCATGAGAGGCTCTGTGAATCATGAGAGTACATGAGTCACAAGCGATTCGTGAATCTATGAAAGCATAGAGATACATGATGATTCGTGAAACGCACAAACATGCTGTATCTGATGCTCCCGAAGGGGATAACATCTCATGAAAAGATCCATATAGTACCAATCCGTGATAACAATCGTGTCAGCATCAAGTAAAGTAATCTAGAGTAAGAATATAAATCCTGGCAAATATGAAACGGTCAGAGAATGTACTCGCCTGATAACTGAATGTCTGAAGAAGATATACTGTCTGAGGAGAGGTGTATGGCTCCTAATCAGAGCAATACAAGTCACAAAGTATCCACAATGATAAAAATAAAGTATACAATGCATACTATATGATTCTAGGTCAAACTGGTCAAAAGTCAACTCTTGGTCAACTCTAATAGTCAAACTAAGTCACAGGAAGTCATACTAGGTCAAATAAGGTCAAACAAGATCAAACAAGGTCAAACAAGTTTAATCTAGGTTAAAGTCAACTCCTGGTCAACACTCTAATCAAACTAGTCAAATACTAGTCAACATGATCAATCTGGATCAAGTCTAGATCAAACTTAGACCAACTAAGGCATTGGTCAAACAAGACTAGTCAGTTAGGGTAATTAGGTCAAACATGGTCTGACTAGTTGAACTAGTCATTTATTAGGTCAATTAGGTCATGGTTTGACCAATAGTTGACTTTAGTCAACCATGGTCAACAATGGTCAACTCTAAGTCAAAGCTAGGTCAACACTAGTTAACTAGTTAGGGTTCTAGTCAAACTAGTCAACTAGTTGTTTTAGGTCATTCCTAGTCATTTCTAGGTGAACTAGGTCAATTTTGACCTATAGTTGACTTTGGTCAACTTTCAGTCAACAAGGGTCAACAATGGGTTTTTGGGTCATTAGGGCTAGCCCCAACCATAGGCCAATAACCCTGGCCATAGGCCAATAATGGGTTTTCTCATATAACCTAAAACTAAAAAGTCACATATATATATATATATATCTACATATATAGATATATACTATCCATATACCCAAAATAGGAATAACATATATAATACACCCACATGTATATAATACACTACATATACATATAGAGACCTAATACCAATATACATATATATATCATGTATATATATATACAATACATATATATAACTATATATATTTCATATATATATAGGGAAGGGAAAAGAAGAGTGAGAGAGAGAGACTGTGAGAGAGTAGACAGTGAGGGAGAGAGAGAACCAGTAAACAGGGGGGGGGGGGGGGGTTTCCAGAACCTGGAACCAAATACCCCCAAACACACACATAACAGAATACATATATACATATATATATGTATATACATATAACTATACACACACACTACCAAAACTCCTCAAAATCGACCCACACCCACAAATACACATATACTTCACATCTACATACTAAAATACACTAGTCCTAAGTATAAATCATTAACAAAATCGAATCGAAATTCGATTTCTAAAAACTAGAAATAATCCCAAAAACTGTGACAGTGCACAGTGCACTCGAATGGGGAAATTCGAATACACACAACCTAATCGAGCTAAGACTCTCAACCAAGGGTTGGTAACTGACACCCCGTAGATACTCTAGTATCCTAGGACACTGACACGACACCACGACACAAAATAATGTGTCCAAACACTCAAAAACATCATACGGGTAAATTCCTGATACACCTACGCGTGCACAGCGTCGTGCACGCGTGCAGTTCACTCTAGGACACGACACACGTGTCCATGTGTCTCGTGCTCGTAGGGGAAAGTTCGCCTAGGGGTCTACTAGGTGTCTACTAACCTGATTCGTGTCCAAGTGTCCGCGTGTCCGAGTTCTACGTGCGTATCAGAGAGGTCTGAACGCGTGTGCTGTGCCAGTGTACGACCCGTGCGAGTGGATTTTCTCCCTCGACACGACACGTCGTGACACAAGACTTTAGGGGTGTCTTATCAGACACTGCCCCTAGGTCTGTGCCAAGTGGCACGTGTCCACGTGTCGTGTCGTGTCCACACGAGGGGTCTGGTAGCAGGGGAGCTACGCAGTGCCTCGTGCACAAGTGTCGGGGGTTCGTGTACTTCACACGTGGCACGTGGGGCCACGTGCTCGTGTCAGGGGGTTGGCCTAGGGTCTAGGTGTGTGTCCATGTGTCTGTATTGTGTCCACGACACGTGTGGACACAATACAAAGTGTCAAACACTTGGGATTTAACAGTGTACACAGTGTTGTTTTACAGTGTGTTCGTGTCCTGTTTTGGACACGGACATGACTCGAGGTGTGCTCAGGGTTATGGTTCTATGACCTACACCTATAGAGCTAAAAACTTGTTCAAATAGTTTTCAAAAATAATAACATTTAATTTACAGAGGCAATTCACCAAACACTTGAATTAAAACCTAGATACGTGTCCGATACGACACCAAAACACTTCTAATTTCCACCAAATTTGACCTACAGTTCAGGTAGTCCTATATGAATGCAATTATGAAGAAAAACCAGGATTTTAACTAAGTTTGAGAGTATTTACCTATTGGTGCAATCCAATGAAAATCAAATGAAAGGGGGGGTGTGTATCCTTCAACTTGACGATGTCCAATGCTTCCAAATCCTTGATTTCCATCCTCTCTTAGTATCATTGATGTTGTAGGGTCCCAATGCAAGAGACTAGAGTGAATTTGGATCTATATTGCTCAAGTTATGAAGGGTTGAAGGAAAAGGGATTTTCTAGGAATTAAATTCATGTAAATTTGTTCATGAATGATACAATGGGCTATATAGGAAACTGTGGCTGCTAGGGGGTGCCCTATAGCTGGCCAAGGCATGGGGGGGGTGTCCTTGGGTTTCCTTCTAGGTTAAGGCAAAGACTTGGTGAAAAGGTTGAAGATATTTTGAGTGTTTGTAGCAAAAGATCTAAAATGTAATATCTAGATATTTATCCTACTTTAACCCAATGTAAATATCTATCCCCTAATCATTCTAGGTTAGTAGCTAATCTCTAGATTAGTGCTAAACTAGGTTAGAGGCTCTCATGACACTTAACAATAATTAAACAATAATAAAAACACATAAATCTAAATAATTCCAAATAATTCCTAGTAATTTACCAAAATACCCTTTAGGCTAAAAATCACTAATTTGGTGTTCTAAGCCTATGGCTAAGCTCTCATGGTCATGGCAACTTCTAGGTTAGAGAAAACTAGGATTTACACTAAGTTATACTAACCAAAATCACAAAGTCATAAGTCATGACTTAGAAAATGGTTTAACTTAACTAAAACCACCAGAAAATCATACCATGACTAAAATACCACTAATAAATAATAAAAATAATAATTTTTCAAAAATCCCCAATTTCCAGAAACAGGGTGTTACAAGTCTACCCACCTTAAAATAATTTCGTCCTCGAAATTTAGATGGTCGTACTCTTTCTAGGTCAAACCTCCAACAATCAAGGACGAAGCCACTACCTAGGCAACATACAAGGTCAACAAGCAAAATATGGGTAGTAGACCTATACTGGGTCATGTCCAAAAATTGGCTGGCAGTTTTAGGTCATAAGGTGTCCTGAATTTAAATTGAAGCCAAAAGTAACTCCATGGGGTAAATCAGGATGAAGTCTTGGGTCAGGAAAATCATACTAAGAAAATGAAGCACACATTGGTATGCCTGAGTGGGACACTAAGGTCATGGGTATAGAGTGCCATGTCTAGGTCATGTATGCGAAGTCAGTTTTGAGAAAACAACTAGTCTTGTGCTTCTAATTTAAAAGTCACGGTAATGTGCCTACGATGATCATAATTTAGAGTGGGAAAAGTCTATAGCCTAAATTAAGCCAGAAATTGTGGTGCAATAGTAGTACCAGGGGAACAGGTTAAATAGAACAGTCTGTGGTCTCATCTAGATGCACTAGTCATTCTAGATCAATACTGTCCTATGGTATCAAAACGTACAAGCAATCTAGGATGTCCTAATTGGGAAGGTAAGGGAACAACAATCATCAAGGCTATAGGGTCGTCTACCATCCTATATGAAAATAGGTCATTAACAAGTGAGAAATCATTAAAGTTACCATTCCATAAAAGAAAATTGAAAATTTAGGTACAACAATCACAAATAGATTTTTGTCTTGACATGATCTAAGTTGATCAATTTCAAGATAAACTGGGATTTGGGCAAGATGGGAAATCAATGAAATCAAGTATGAGCACGAGCATCCAATGATGAAGATCCAGGTCATGATTAAATTTAATCCAACTAGATATGAATACGAGGTTCAATAATTCCAAGGAGAATTGTCAAGGCTGTTGCGGATAAGATTCTAAGGCAAGTTTAACTGTGTCTCCATCCACGTAGATTAATATATGAAAAGCGAACCAAAAATGCAATAGGTTGATCAGACCATCATGCGCTGGTTCTGATTAGATAATATGTTAGAGGGTGCGCACCCAATAAAATATATCATGATCAAGCTCGAAAGGGATAAGCTTGTAAAACTTAAGGATAAATTTATAGCATAAGATATAAGTAAGGGTGGAAATGATGAAAGAAGATACATAGTCCAAGATTCTTAACCAATCGGGTCAATCATTCAAGATAAGGTACGAGGTTAAGTATTTGAGGGTTCAAGCAGAACACCATCACATGCCAGGTCGAAAGAATTGAGCCAAGGTGGATCTCTAACTGAAATAAGAACCAATTTAGCATCATGGTAGAGGTTAGGGTTTAGCCATTTGACCAGAAAATCATGTCAAGGAAATAGAGTACAAGGAGACGGATTTTAGTGGGACATGGAATACCTACATGAAGGTAGGCTAGTCTAGGTCTTACATGTGAAGTTTGTTGGAAGGTAACAGCTAGTATTATACTCTGAATATCTAAGTCGCGGTAAAGGACATCCAATGGTCTAGGATAGAAAGTGGGAGTTCGAGACGTGACAAATTGATGCAAAAATTGAAGAAGATCAATTTAACTCATGGAATAAAATTAATCAGGAATCTGGTAAATAATTTAGGAACACAGTCCTAGGGATAGATAGGCTACTAGATGAATATAGTTAGGGTTCGACCAATCAAGGGTCAAGGTTAGAAGGTCTCAATAAGTCTTTATTTGAGGGAAATGTCGAGTAAGTCAGGTTTGGGATACAATCACATAGATTGGTAGAAGAAGCTGAGCAAGATGCAAAAATAGATGGGACAGTTCATTTCAATGAAAAACAATTAGCAAGAGGATTAGATGGCAAGAAACAGATAAGAGTTTTCTCATAAATGTGATTGAGTACCCTAAAATAAAAGATATTAATCTAACACTAAGAAATTAAAATCAACAACTACAAAAATTTTAAAATTATCAACTAACACCAGGATTCAAAGTTCTACAGTGAATCCTCCAAAATCAAATTCAATCAAGGGAAAAGGAGTTTAAATCATAATTTCAAATGAGATTCTCAAGGGTCATCCCAGGAATCTCTCAAAGTATCCTAGCAGTGATTGAGTATCCACTCTCTCTAAGCCTATTCCTCAAATCCTATCGTAGGCTGTAGTGATACTCTAGTTCGAATACCACTACATAAACTCGACCTGCATGGGCCACCACTAAAAACGTGTCACGACCCGCACCCACTGTTAGGGTACGAGAACGTAACAACGCCCAGCCTACGCCGCAGTGTCGGCGGTAGAACGCTGTCCTAGGTCAATCATCTAACAATACCAAAGTACCTGTACAGTTTATACTCTCCGATGGAGGTGACATAACAATATACATCTCAATCACATCTAGGGTAGAAGAACGAAAGACAGAAGATAGATAGTAACTCAAAGAGAACCATATCATAGATGAATAAGTCTAAGTGTCTAAGATACATAACATCCAGAATGTCAACTCATAATACAAGACTAAGAGTCTATACATAACTCAACATCTTAAAATACAACTCAGATGTGAGACAAAAGTAAATATAGAAAAGACTGCCTAGGCTAAACTGGTCTAGACTACTGGAACAACATCCTCAGCTGCAGGTGGATCCTGCTGAGGGTCCACAACATAAGTATCATCTAGTCCTGCTCCATAATAGGTAGACACCAGGGCCTCCTCCTCATCCTCTGTAATATTTTCAACAGGTCCAATCAGGACGGGAACGAGCACAATACATCTCACGCAGTGCATAGAATGATAGGAGATATAAAGCATGCAATAGAGTAAAATACAGGAACTGCTGAAGGAAGATACATGTAGCAAAAGAGATAGCTGTAAAGGAAATATCTACTGTATATAGAGAACTAGCAGTGTCTAGTGAGTCAGAGTAAAATATAGACATGTGAAATGGCATAGGAGATTCATGATTACAGCTAGAAGTGATTCATGACTACAGCTACTGGGGTAATATCCACATGACTATTTCCACTCCCCCATCCCCAATCAATACACAAGGATCCGTTCAAGTTATGTTAAGATTCATGATAAGCCCATAAATGGGAGATTCATGAGAGGCTCTGTGAATCATGAGAGTACATGAGTCACAAGCGATTCGTGAATCTATGAAAGCATAGAGATACATGATGATTCATGAAACGCACAAACATGCTGTATCTGATGCTCCCAAAGGGGATAACATCTCATAAAAAGATCCATATAGTACCAATCCGTGATAACAATCGTGTCAGCATCAAGTAAAGTAATCTAGAGTAAGAATATAAATCCTGGCAAATATGAAACGGTCAGAGAATGTACTCGCCTGATAACTGAATGTCTGAAGAAGATATACTGTCTGAGGAGAGGTGTATGGCTCCTAATCAGAGCAATACAAGTCACAAAGTATCCACAATGATAAAAATAAAGTATACAATGCATACTATATGATTCTAGGTCAAACTGGTCAAAAGTCAACTCTTGGTCAACTCTAATAGTCAAACTAAGTCACAGAAAGTCATACTAGGCCAAATAAGGTCAAACAAGATCAAACAAGGTCAAACAAGTTTAATCTAGGTTAAAGTCAACTCCTGGTCAACACTCTAATCAAACTAGTCAAATACTAGTCAACATGATCAATCTGGATCAAGTCTAGATCAAACTTAGACCAACTAAGGCATTGGTCAAACAAGACTAGTCAGTTAGGGTAATTAGGTCAAACATGGTCTGACTAGTTGAACTAGTCATTTATTAGGTCAATTAGGTCATGGTTTGACCAATAGTTGACTTTAGTCAACCATGGTCAACAATGGTCAACTCTAAGTCAAAGCTAGGTCAACACTAGTTAACTAGTTAGGGTTCTAGTCAAACTAGTCAACTAGTTGTTTTAGGTCATTCCTAGTCATTTCTAGGTGAACTAGGTCAATTTTGACCTATAGTTGACTTTGGTCAACTTTCAGTCAACAAGGGTCAACAATGGGTTTTTGGGTCATTAGGGCTAGCCCCAACCATAGGCCAATAACCCTGGCCATAGGCCAATAATGGGTTTTCTCATATAACCTAAAACTAAAAAGTCACATATATATATATATATATATATATATCTACATATATAGATATATACTATCCATATACCCAAAATAGGAATAACATATATAATACACCCACATGTATATAATACACTACATATACATATAGAGACCTAATACCAATATATATATATATATATCATGTATATATATATACAATACATATATATAACTATATATATTTCATATATATATATAGGGAAGGGAAAAGAAGAGTGAGAGAGAGAGACTGTGAGAGAGTAGACAGTGAGGGAGAGAGAGAACCAGTAAACAGGGGGGGGGGGGTTTCCAGAACCTGGAACCAAATACCCCCAAACACACACATAACAGAATACATATATACATATATATGTATATACATATAACTATACACACACACTACCAAAACTCCTCAAAATCGACCCACACCCACAAATACACATATACTTCACATCTACACACTAAAATACACTAGTCCTAAGTATAAATCATTAACAAAATCGAATCAAAATTCGATTTCTAAAAACTAGAAATAATCCCAAAAATTGTGACAGTGCACAGTGCACTCGAATGGGGAAATTCGAATACACACAACCTAATCGAGCTAAGACTCTCAACCAAGGGTTGGTAACTGACACCCCATAGATACTCTAGTATCCTAGGACACTGACACGACACCACGACACGAAATAATGTGTCCAAACACTCAAAAACATCACACGGGTAAATTCCTGATACACCCACGCGTGCACAGCGTCGTGCACGCGTGCAGTTCACTCTAGGACACGACACACGTGTCCATGTGTCTCGTGCTCGTAGGGGAAAGTTCGCCTAGGGGTCTACTAGGTGTCCACTAACCTGATTCGTGTCCAAGTGTCCGCGTGTCCGAGTTCTACGTGCGTATCAGAGAGGTCTGAACGCGTGTGCTGTGCCAGTGTACGACCCGTACGAGTGGATTTTCTCCCTCGACACGACACGTCGTGACACAAGACTTTAGGGGTGTCTTATCAGACACTGCCCCTAGGTCTGTGCCAAGTGGCACGTGTCCACGTGTCGTGTCGTGTCCACACGAGGGGTCTGGTAGCAGGGAAGCTACGCAGTGCCTCGTGCACAAGTGTCGGGGGTTCGTGTACTTCACACGTGGCACGTGGGGCCACGTGCTCGTGTCAGGGGGTTGGCCTAGGGTCTAGGTGTGTGTCCATGTGTCTGTATTGTGTCCACGACACGTGTGGACACAATACAAAGTGTCAAACACTTGGGATTTAACAGTGTACACAGTGTTGTTTTACAGTGTGTTCGTGTCCTGTTTTGGACACGGACACGACTCGAGGTGTGCTCAGGATTATGGTTCTATGACCTACACCTATAGAGCTAAAAACTTGTTCAAATAGTTTTCAAAAATAATAACATTTAATTTACAGAGGCAATTCACCAAACACTTGAATTAAAACCTAGATACGTGTCCGATACGACACCAAAACACTTCTAATTTCCACCAAATTTGACCTACAGTTCAGGTAGTCCTATATGAATGCAATTATGAAGAAAAACCAGGATTTTAACTAAGTTTGAGAGTATTTACCTATTGGTGCAATCCAATGAAAATCAAATGAAAGGGGGGGGGGGGTGTGTATCCTTCAACTTGACGATGTCCAATGCTTCCAAATCCTTGATTTCCATCCTCCCTTAGTATTCTTGATGTTGTAGGGTCCCAATGTAAGAGACTAGAGTGAATTTGGATCTATATTGCTCAAGTTATGAAGGGTTGAAGGAAAAAGGATTTTCTAGGAATTAAATTCATGTAAATTTGTTCATGAATGATACAATGGGCTATATAGGAAAGTGTGGCTGCTAGGGGGTGCCCTATGGCTGGCCAAGGCATGGGGGGGTGTCCTTGGGTTTCCTTCTAGGTTAAGGCAAAGACTTGGTGAAAAGGTTGAAGATATTTTGAGTGTTTGTAGCAAAAGATCTAAAATGTAATATCTAGATATTTATCCTACTTTAACCCAATGTAAATATCTATCCCCTAATCATTCTAGGTTAGTAGCTAATCTCTAGATTAGTGCTAAACTAGGTTAGAGGCTCTCATGACACTTAACAATAATTAAACAATAATAAAAACACATAAATCTAAATAATTCCAAATAATTCCTAGTAATTTACCAAAATACCCTTTAGGCTAAAAATCACTAATTTGGTGTTCTAAGCCTATGGCTAAGCTCTCATGGTCATGGCAACTTCTAGGTTAGAGAAAACTAGGATTTACACTAAGTTATACTAACCAAAATCACAAAGTCATAAGTCATGACTTAGAAAATGGTTTAACTTAACTAAAACCACCAGAAAATCATACCATGACTAAAATACCACTAATAAATAATAAAAATAATAATTTTTCAAAAATCCCCAATTTCCAGAAACAGGGTGTTACAGTGTGAGCACAATGCGGGTTTGAGCATGTTCCAAATCCTTTACATTCATCGTTTTTGAGTACATAGTCCTAAAATAGTTACTCAATTCAATCAACGGTCCAAGCACATTCTTCGACAAAACATTTCTTAAAGAAATAGGAAGAAGCTCTTGCATCAAAATATGGCTGTCATGACTCTTAAGTCCTGATATAATACGTTGTTTAAGGTTAACACGACATGATATGTTCGAAGAATAACCATCCGGGACTTTTACCACCTTTAACATTTTACACACTATATCTTTGCGTTTATTGTCCAATGTGAAACAAGCAGGCGGCAAATAATATTTGTTGTTTGTCCGTTTTTGAGGATGCAATGGCTTGCGAATACCGAATTCTTTTAGATCTTTACGAGCATTTAAATTATCCTTTCCCTTTCCATCAACATTTAATATAGTCCAAAGTACATTGTCACACACATTCTTTTCAATATGCATTATGTCAAGATTGTGGCGAAGCAAATTGTCCTTCCAATAATCTAACTCAAAAAATATACTTCGTTTCTTCCAATTATATGTTAGGGCTCCATCTCCTTCAACCGTCCTTCTCCTCTTTCGTTCCGACTCTGGATCTTTTCCAAACTTATTATCGAAGTCTTTTATTTCAGCGTACACTTCGTCTCCTGACAGTCGAGTGGGCTTTGTATCCATCTCTATTGTACCATCAAAAGAGACTTTATCCATACGAAATTTATGTCCTTCCGGTAGCCACCGACGATGGCCTATATAGCATTGCTTACCTCCGTTAGACAACCATCGAGAATGAGTATATTTATGACAACAAGGGCATGCCAATTTACCTTTTGTGCTCCACCCAGACAAAATTGCATAGGCAGGAAAATTACTTATTGTCCATAGCAATGATGCACGCATTTTAAACATCTGATTACTAATTGCATCATAAGTGTCTACTCCAACCCACAATTGCTTTAACTCATCCATTAGAGGACGCAAATAAATATCGATGTTATTTCCTAGCCCATGAGGACCATCAATTAGTATCGATAATATCATAGAAGGTTGTTTCTGTTGGTGCTTTCTTTACATGGAGAGAGCTTGCTCTCAACATGCCTTGTGAATTTTAGTCCTACATCGGAAATGCACTATGAGTTATCTCAACATATATACTTGGGTGTAATGTTGAGAGATGCACATGGGGTGGTAACCCTAAGGAGGGAACCATGTGGGTGATTTTACAAGGAGGTAAGAATAAGGCTCCAAGGATTAAGCATTAATGCTTTTGTCATTCTCTAGGATTAATTCCATTTGGAGCTAAGCCCCAAAGGGGCTTAGCGACTCGGACTCGGACTCGGGCTCATGGGCTCATGTGGCGTTTTGTTGGCGCACTTTGAATCAATGCAATTAAATCAGATCCTATCTTTGTGGGATTTGAATTTATTCAGATCCTATCTTTGTGGGATTTGAATTAAATCTCGTTGCTATCTTTTGAGATTTGATTCAATCTTTCCATAACTGAAGAGGCGGTTAGGGTTTCCACCCTCTCTCTATAAATACTCTCTTCTGGCCTCCTTTGTGACTACTACAAAAATTACAAGTTACAAAAGGAGAAAGAGAGAGAGAGTTGCTGCCGCCATTGCAAGTCCATCCGAGGAGTCTGAACAGAGGTGACTTCGAGCGTTCCACAAGTTCTTCAACTTGCTGGTTCCTGAAAGCAGATCGTGTGGGACGAATCTTGCTTTGAGCAACGGTGTTTTGACACCCCAGCATTGTTCTTCTTCTCATCTCTCTCTAGTGTTATTGTAACTCGTTCTGTTCCAATTGCAACACGTTTGCAAGGAAGAACGAGAGATCTTCTCTTCTCTTTTTCCCTCCTTCAGATTGTAATTTGGCTATTTGATATTTTGAACCGTCGTAGATCTTGAGTTTGATCACTGCAAAGTTTTGTGGGACATCTCAGATCTCGATTGCATCTGTTTTTCATCTTTGATCAAGCCCCGGGAATAACAATCTTAAAGCAAGATCCGTATAGATGGAAAACATTAATGCTTCGCTCCTCCAATCGGGCTTCTGCAAGTTGGAAAAGTTCGATGGAGAGCACTATCAAGTCTGGAAGAGAAAGGTGTACCTAACTCTTCAACTGAAAGACGTTGATCATGTTCTGTTGGAGGAAGAACCTTCTGTTCTAGACACTAGATCTATTGCCGCCATCAACGCGGCTACCAAACTCCAGGCCAAGTGGAGAAGGGAAAACAGCATCTGCAGGCTTCTCATCCTGAATGCTATGGAGGACTCCCTGGCAGAATCCTACTCAAAGAAGGAACTTGCCAGAGACATATGGAAGTCTGTGGAAAATCTGTATAAAGAAGATAAGAACAGGAGCAAAATATTTGTGGTTGAAAAATATCACAAATTGCTCTTTGAGGACGAAAAGTCCATGCTGCCACAGGTGAAGGAATTTCTGAAGCTGCGTCAGAAACTGGAAGACGAAGAGATGCCCCTTCCCGACAAGTTTGTCGTCGGAGGGATCGTCTTAAAACTTCCTGCTGGATGGAGTACCTTCTATGCAAGGATGTATAGAAAGAAGCTAGACATTAGCTTGGGAGATCTACTTCAAGAGATCCATGTTGAGGATGAGATGCGTTCTCAACAGAAGGTGGACACTCTGTCCAAACAGTTGGCTAAAGCCAATCTTGTGCAGACAAGAGATTCCAAGGGGAAGCAGGTAGCTTCTCATCCCAAGAAGAAGGACTTCGCTAATCTAAAAGCGAAGGGTCATTCTTTCAAGCAACAGAAGACTAAGTCCTACATGACTTGTTATAATCAGAGAAAGGTGAGCCTAATAAGGTTTCATTAGTTTCTAACGTTGTTGCTATGATCGGACAGGTCACAACTGTGGAGGTTGACTCTGACTGGTGGATAGACACTGGTGCGACTTGCCATGTCTGTTCAGGCAAGGAATGGTTCGTCACGTACCAGCCGATATCTGAGAAGGTTGTCATGGCGAACCAGGCCCAAGCTGAAGTTCTGGGGATCGGGACCGTGGAACTGAAACTCACTTCTGGGAACACTCTGACGCTTCAAGGTGTGAAGCATGTTCCGACGATTGCCAAGAACCTGATCTCTGGGAGCCTGCTCTGCAATGCAGGCTTGAGGATGGACATCAATGCTGGTCAGATGGTGATGTCCAAGAAAGGAACATACTTCGGGAAGGCTTATCAAACCGAAGTCATGTTTAAAATTTAGCTTGTTAACCAGTTTGAAGACATTAATGCAGTTGCATTTTCTGATTATTCTCTTGAGTTGTGGCATAATAGACTAGGACATGTTTATTGTAAGAGAATTAACAAAATGTCTAGTCTAGGACTTATCTCCAAATATGGGGGTAAGGTGGAGAAGTGTGAGGTGTGTGCTCAGACGAAGATCACAAGGAAACCCTTTCATCGGGTCAATCGAAGCACAGATCTTCTGGAGTTGGTGCACTCCGATATCTGTGACTTCAAACATTTCTCCACGAAGGCCGGGATGAAGTATTTCATAACCTTCATCGACGACTTCTCAAAATACGCGTTCGTCTACTTGCTCAAGTCTAAAGACGAAGCCTTCGAGAAGTTCAAAGAGTTCAGGGCCGAAGCTGAACGGCAGACTGGACAACAACTCAAGAGGTTAAGAAGTGATCGAGGTGGGGAGTACATGTCTCATGAATTCGCATCGTTCTGCAAAGAACATGGAATCATATGCGAGACTACTGCTCCATATTCTCCTCAATCCAACGGAGTAGCAGAGAGGAAGAACAGAACGTTGACAGAAATGATGAACTCTATGCGGCTAACTGCGGGTCTTCCTAAATGCTACTGGGGAGAAGCTGCATTGACGGCCACTTTTATTCTTAATAGAGTGCCACATGCAACTTCGGACGTAACTCCTCATAAACTCTGGTTCAAAGTCAGACCAAACTTGAATGTCATTCGAGTGTGGGGGTATCTGGCGTATGTGAAACTCCCAGATCTGAAGATTCAGAAGCTAGGGACAAGGACTACGAAGGCGATCTTCTTGGGGTATGCCGAGAAGAGTGATGCTCGGAGATTTCTTGATATTGAGTCAAATCATATCATCGAATCTCGCGATGCTGAATACTTTGAAGACAAGTTTGCAAAAGACAAAAACATTGTTCTTTCGGACATTCCGAAAAATGATGTAGGTGCAAATGAGACTGAAATCTCATATGAGCCAGTAGTCCAAGAAGAAGCTGTTTTTGATGAAACAACTCTTGTACCAGAACTCGCAGAGCCATCAGCTAAGCGAGCGAGGAGACCGAAAGACTTCGGAGATGACTTCGTCACCTATCATGTGGAAGCAGATCCGCTTACCTATGATGAGGCGATGAAGACCAGAGATGCTATCTTCTGGAAGGAGGTAGTGAATGACGAGTTTGACTCTATCACCTCCAATAACACATGGGTGTTGGTAGATCTACCTGAAGGAGAAAAGCCCATCGGATGTAAATGGATCTTCAAGAAGAAGATGAAGGCAGATAGAACTATTGACAAGTTCAAGGCCAGGCTGGTAGCCAAGGGATTTTCTCAGAAACAGGGGATAGACTACTTTGACACATACGCTCCAGTAGCCCGGATAACCACCATCAGGATGTTAATCGCTCTTGCAGCTATACATAAGTTGGTGATACATCAGATGGATGTAAAGACTGCATTCCTAAATGGGGAGCTGACCGAAGAGATTTACATGCAACAGCCAGATGGATTTATCGTCAAAGGTCTTGAAGACAAAGTCTGCAAGTTGGTGAAATCATTGTATGGTTTGAAGCAAGCTCCCAAGATGTGGCATGAGAAGTTTGACAAAGTTATTAGGTCAAACGGCTACAGAGTCAGCGAGACGGACAAATGTGTTTACACAAAGTTCGCTGATGGAAGAGGAGTCATCGTTTGTCTGTACGTGGACGACATGCTAATCCTAGGTACGGATATAGGCTGTGTCACAGAGACAAAGAAGTTCCTCTCAACCAAGTTCAGTATGAAGGACTTGGGGGATGCAGATGTCATCTTGGGCATAAAGATCATCCGGACAGACACTGGAGTAGCGCTGTCATAATCTCACTATATTGAGAAGATGCTCACACGCTATGGGTATAAGGATCTTCCAGGGATCGATACACCATACAGGTGTGATCAGAAGCTGAAGCCAAATTCAAGGGAAAGCGTCAGACAGCTGGAGTATTCTAGCGTTATCGAAAGTTTGATGTACGCAACCACTGCCACAAGGCCTGACATAGCTTTCGTCGTAGGAATGCTGAGTCGGTTCACAAGCAACCCAGGGGTTGAGCACTGGAAAGCTGTGAAGCGGGTGATGAGATATCTCAAGAAAACTCAGACATATGCACTGCACTACAACGGGTATCCGACAGTAGTGGAAGGCTTCAGTGATGCTAGCTGGTGTTCAGAGGTGGAAAGCGAGAGATCCACAGGTGGATATGTCTTTTCCTTGGGTGGAGCTGCTATATCGTGGAAGTCGAAGAAGCAGACTATACTCTCTCGTTCCTCCATGGAATCTGAATTCTATGCACTTGAAACTGCAGCAGATAAAGCAGAATGGCTTCGGGAGCTCATGTATGATCTTCCAGTGGTTGGGGCTCAGATACCGGCGATACCGATATACTGTGACAACCAGACGACAGCGGCGGTGGCATCAAATGACCTCTTCAACGGGAAGAAGAGGACTGTGTGGTTGAAGCACATGACAGTACACGATCTTATCAAAAGAGGTGTAATTGCAGTGGTTGATGTTCGGAGTCAGGAGAACCTGGCAGATCCATTCACAAAGGGCCTCAAGCGCCAGTTGGTCGATGACACAGCTTGTAAAATGGGCTTGAAGGCATTCTGATAGTGTGTCTTTGTAATCCTACCATAAAGTTTTATGCTATTAGTTCAAAGAGAAATCTACTAGGCATCTAACTTTTGGTTCAAAGGAGGATCACTGACTGGGAAACTATCAGGTAACAGTGGGTACTTGTTCTCTGGAACATGGGAGGGATACGGACCCATATGTCTACTATGTATTTTTCTACGGAAAAACAAATCCTGTGGAAGGTTGGCTTAAACGCCTTAATGAGTTCTCAGGCAGAGTGAATACCTGGTGTGCTTTACAGGAAGCACGGTAGAACAGCACTACAAGGAGTGAATCTCCATGCTACAGTGGGGTGACTCCACCATGAGGTTCCCAGGTAGGGGTAATGCCTCGGCTTTGCAAGCCAAGTCACAGCGGCGTAGCACCGCAAATAGGCAGGTAGCCTAATATTGTATGTCGTAATTAAAGAGTTGTAGACAGCACTACAAAGGGGAGGATGGCCCCATGTTACAGTGGCACGACACCACGATGAGGTACCCAGGTAGGGGTAAAGCCTCGGCATTGCAAGCTATGTCGTTGCGGCGTAACACCGCAAGAAAGCCTTAGGCTTCATGCTAGGTAGTTTGGCACTACATAGAGGCTTGTGACCTCATGCTATAGTAGTATGACACTACGATGAGGTTCCCAGGTAGGGGTAATGCCTCGGCTTCAGGCCATGTCATAGCGACGTAGCACCGCAAGGAAGCGCAAGGCTTCATGCCATATCTCTTTAATAAAGAACTCACATATAGTGTATGGAAAGAGATATCAGACCGTCTCTTGAGGGTAAACTTGTAGATGCCCAAAATTATACACTAAAACCAGGCTGGCACAGGGCCTTTAATGTGCAGCCAGAAGCACACGTAACTACACTTTGTGAGTGGGAAGAATTACAATTGTGGTGCAGAATTCAAGGCGTAGTTCATTCTTGTATCACATTGTTATTTAACCCATGCGGGAAGATTCAAGTCGTCAGCGACATCTATCCTAATGCAAAATGGACAGTTACTGTGGGGAACGCTCAACCCTGGACACGTATATATGTTGTGATATATGGGGGATTGTTGGTGCTTTCTTTACATGGAGAGAGCTTGCTCTCAACATGCCTTGTGAATTTTAGTCCCACGTTGGAAATGCACCATGAGTTATCTCAACATATATACTTGGATGTAATGTTGAGAGATGCACATGGGGTGGTGACCCTAAGGAGGGAACCATGTGGGTGATTTTACAAGGAGGTAAGAATAAGGCTCCAAGGATTAAGCATTAATGCTTTTGTCATTCTCTAGGATTAATTCCATTTGGAGCTAAGCCCCAAAGGGGCTTAGCGACTCGGACTCGGACTCGGGCTCATGGGCTCATGTGGCATTTTGTTGGCGCACTTTGCACTTAGCACGTCAGCAGTCATGCGGTCTTTATGCGGCTCATATGCGGCCATGCAGTCTTATGCGGCATGCGGCTCATATGCGGCCTCATGCGGCTCATGCGGCCATGCGGCTCATGCGGCACATGCGGCCATGCGGCTCATGCGGCACATGCGGTCCATGCGGCTCATGCGGCACATGCGGTCCATGCGGCTCATGCGGCCCATGCGGTTCATGCGGCTCATGCGGTCCATGCGGCTCATACGGTCCATGCGGTCCATGCGGCTCATGCGGCCATTAGGCTCATACGGCCAGGCTGCTGCTGCTGCCGCATGGAGGGATCCGCTGACTGTTCAGATTATAAATCAGTTATGGAAAGGCTGAATCAATACAATTAAATCAGATCCTATCTTTGTGGGATTTGAATTTATTCAGATCCTATCTTTGTGGGATTTGAATTAATTTCGTGGGATTTGAATTAAATCTCGTTGCTATCTTTTGGGATTTGATTCAATCTTTCCATAACTGAAGAGGCGGTTAGGGTTTCCACCCTCTCTCTATAAATACTCTCTTCTGGCCTCCTTTGTGACTACTACGAAAATTACAAGTTAGAAAATAAGAAAGAGAGAGAGAGTTGCTGCCGCCATTGCAAGTCCATCCGAGGAGTCTGAACAGAGGTGACTTCGAGCGTTCCATAAGTTATTCAACTTGCTGGTTCTTGAAAGCAGATCGTGTGGGACGAATCTTGCTTTGAGCAACGGTGTTTTGACACCCCAGCATTGTTCTTCTTCTCATCTCTCTCTAGTATTATTGTAACTCGTTCTGTCCCAATTGTAACACGTTTGCAAGGAAGAACGAGAGATCTTCTCTTCTCTTTTTCCCTCCTTCGGATTGTAATTTAGCTATTTGATATTTTGAACCGTCGTAGATCTTGAGTTTGATCACTGCAAAGTTTTGTGGGACATCTCAGATCTCGATTGCATCTGTTTTTCATCTTTGATTAAGCCCCGGGAATAACAGTTTCATACATAACCATGGTGGCAAATTATATGGTATTAAAAGTACTGGCCACGTGCTATGTGCAATACTCATGCTTCTAAACTGATTAAACCCGTCACTAGATAAGCCAAGCTTGACATTTCGTGGCTCCTCGGTAAAATCCGGATATTTCTCATCAAATGTTTTCCATGCAAGAGAATCTGCAGGATGTCTTAAATTCCCATCATTAATGCGTTCCTCGGTATGCCATCTCATCTGTGCTGCTGTCTTTGACGACATAAATAGTCTCTGAAGTCTTGGTATCAATGGGAAGTACCTTACCACCTTCGCAGGAATTTTTTGATCTATATTAAAACTGCTATCTGACTCAACCTTTAATTGTTTATACCTTGGGGTATGGCACTTATTGCATTCAAGCTCTTGTTCTGTCTCATTCAAGTACAACATACAATCATTAGGACATGCATGTATCTTCTTATACTCAAGTCCTAAGTTCGCAATCAATTTTCGCACTTCATAAAAGGACTTCGGCAATGTTACATCCTCGGGGAATGCATCTTTTAATAACTCAAGCAACATTGTAAAGGATTTGTCCCTCCATCCACTAAGACACTTGATATGCAATAATCGGACAAGAAACGAGAGTGTTGAATACTTCTTGAAGCCTGGATATAACTCTCGCTCAGCTTCTTTTATCAAATTAAAAAATTTCTTAGTTTCCACATCAGGACCTTCCATATGTGGATGATACTCAACATCGTCCACAAAGTTTATTTGGTCAGTCGGAGGAATTCTAAATGCATCATGTAACATCTCTCGCATTTCATCACCGACAACAGAATCACAAGAAGGATTTGAAGATGATGGAGACCCTCCGTGAAAAGTCCAACACGTGTAGCTCTCTAAAAAATGATTTAGTAGTATATGTTCGACCACATCATCTTTCTTCACATATATCATATTGCGACATTTCTTACACGGGCATAATATTCTTTCGGCATTCGATCTATTAGCAGAAGCAAACTCCACGAAATCCTCTGCTCCTTTCTCATACAAAGGATCGCATTTGTTTCGTATATTAATCCAGCTCTTGTCCATAAGAACGTTCAACCTAACGGTATTGTCTCACAACTATAAAGAAAAATTCAAGAATTTTAGTGAAAAAGGAACAAATACCCTAATTAAAATCAGTATACATGTTATAAGAAAGAAAGAAAGAAAGAATATTGAACTTGATGTATAATAATTATATATTGACAATAACAAGTTCCAAAACGAAATAATTTATCAAAAAGAAAAACATTTTATATGCCAACATTTTAAAGGAGCCTAAAACAGAGAACTTGCTTGTAAAAGTAAGAATATCGGTATATGCTAACATCTAATCAAAAGAAGAATGGAGTTCCATGATACATAAGTTTAAATAATATGCTTATCAAATCAAACAGATGAACAGCCTCACGTATGAGCTTCATTGTGTGACATACCAATAAGCAAGAGAGAAGAAAGCTTTTTGACCATTTCTCAGCACCTCACCCCATAAGATGTATAATGCAAAGTTTATAACAGGGGAGCTGGTGCCAGGAATTTTATAGAGATGTTGTACTGTACAACACCAATTTTATCCCACAAATGAAAGGAGAGGCATCCTCAAATGGGGAGGTAGTAGGATTCCTTGGTATTTATTGGTTTAATCTTTTTTGAGTATCCTACAAGCACCAATACAATATCCAATACAACAGAGGGAAGGAGAGGCATCCTCAAATGTGATGGTGGTAGGCTTCTTTGGTACCAGACTGCATACGACCAAATAAGAGTCTCTTTCTGATTAAAAGATTGTCATCGATCTCGTTAATATAAATTTTTAGTTGTTTTCTTGGTGGCTTGGCTTCGAGCGCCAATATAGGCTAAATACTTGATTCCTCATCCAGTCCGATTTGAAATGCTATACAATCACATTTGTAGAAATGTATGCTAGTAGATTGACTTCAATTTTGCTTTTATACCTTTCCAGATGCTTAAAGCAACACTGTATTGGATTCATATGATGTTAGAATTTGGATTTTCTATCTAATGGTCCCTTGTGATTCTATTGATACCAGGTAGGGGAAGATGTTGTTGGTGAATTGACTAAAGCCATGGAAAGACAAGGTCTTAATATGCGAGTAACAGCACTGGTGAGTGTGTTTAATCCTTTTTGGTTATTAACAGTGAGCAAGCTGCAGAGCAACATTTTGGCATGAAATATTGTGCTGCTGCTCTAGCATGTACCTGCTGCTGTTGCTGCAAAGCCTTGCAGGCCACCCCAACACAAGGTGAAGGCTTCTAAGATCTAGGCCAAAGGCCACAAGCATTGCCAATACACTGCCCAAACCACTGAACTAACATCTTCTGCCTAAAGTCCAAGCTAACTCAAGGCAAGGCAATCAAAACTAAGGTAAAGCCCAGGCAGTAAACTGCTACCCAAACTCCCTGCCTCTACTGCTCCTTTTCTTATTCCCAGTCACCTACCAGATATCATTTCTTCCTTTTTTTTACTTATTTTTACTAATACATGAGATACTCACTTCACATCTTCTCCCTTTATAGACACTCACAAAACACTCACTAATACATGACATAAATTCCCAAGGATACATGGCTGATACTCATTATTGATTGATATAATAAATGACACCCCTCTCTAACCTATATCCTTAACTAATACATATGTATATTATATATCCTAATCCACTCTCTCACAAATCTGAAAGCCTCTAATACTTCACTCCCCCTTAGCTGCTAATGCTTCTACTGATATTCTCTCTACAGGAACTCTTGATACCCCTCTGATACTCTGAGATACCTCACCGCTACATGACTAACTCACACTCTAACTTCTCACCTCTGGACACTCTCAAGTCACACACACACATATAGCATTGGCCTAAAACTAACTCATCTTCTAAACTTGACATTACCTAATGGCCTATGACCAATCTATACTTCAAACCTCATTTGGCAATTCATCAAAACACCCTATGGGATACCCCACCCCTCTTACTGTAGATGACCTGCTGCTAAAAAATTTATGCACAAGCACACAGATGCATAACTGGAATGAGATGCCCTGTAGTGGGCTTCCTACACTCGAGTTCCTAAATATTCACTTGTTCTCCGATACTCTCTGATACCTATATTCAACTTACTAGAACCGAGACATACATGATCCCTCACTAGCCAACCACTGCACTTAACCTCCTAACTCATAACTCCCCATGTCAAAATGTACTCAAAACCTGGGACTGATTCATCATACAATGGAATGAACCTATGTGATCTGAACTATGAAGGAAAATGGACTGATACTACTTAACTGCACTCACACAAATATAAATTCAAAACTCACTAACACATGCTCACCTAAATCCTAACTTATACTTCACAACTGGTCCTAATGGCTCTGTTCAGCCAACATGGCCTGTGCCACACTGACACCGTCCATGTGATAGCTCACATATGCATCCCCACATGCAGCTAACTCTAACATTAACTCTATCCCGAACTTCTGATACTAACTAAATTCTTGATCTCTCCTAAACACCCATACACATTTCTCACGTAGGCTAGATAGCCAAGTGGTTATGGCCTAATGGCCAAGTTGCCAACTACTGTCTGTAAATGGGGGTTGAACCCCTCTGCCTAACCTCCATCTGCAAGACCCATGTTTCTTACTTAAACTGATACCTTCATCCTTTCCTCATCAATCCTCTAACTGATACAATAGGGACTAATGGTATTAAAATATTGTGCTCAGTGCATTTAGTAACACTAGACTAATGGTATTGATGTAGGTCAACGACACAATAGGGACATTGGCTGGGGGAAGGTATTATGATAATGACGTGGTTATTGCTGTAATATTGGGTACCTGCACGAATGCAGCATACGTAGAGAGAGCTCAGGCTATTCCTAAGTGGCATGGCCTCCTACCAAAATTCGGAGAGATGGTAGGAGGCCTTATAATTCCTTATTTTGTTTCTTCACTAAGAGAAAAATCCATTAAAACTGGAATTAATATACAAAAGACAATAATGTGTCTACCTCGTCTGATATGTCAACATGTTAGTCATGTGTGCTGCATTGTAGGTTATCAACATGGAATGGGGAAATTTCCGCTCATCTCATCTGTCTCTGACAGAATATGATCAAGCGTTGGATGATGATAGTTTGAACCCTGGTGAACAAGTATGCTTTTATACCGTATGAGCAGTTTGATGAAAGCTGATTGTGTTGGTTAATAACATGTTAAGATTACTTTGGATGCTTCGTGCTCAAAATTTCTTTTTGACACCAGATCTTTGAGAAGCAAAAAGAAGGAGAGGCATCCTCAAATGGGGAGGTAGTAGGATTCCTTGGTATAATACAAAGTTTATAACAGGAGAGCTGGTGCCAGGAATTTTATAGAGATGTTATACTGTACAACACCAATTTTATCCCACAAATGAAACTTCAATTGAAATCCAGGTTATAACATCTTGGATATCATAAGAAGAATGGGATTAATTGGCATTAGTAGTATATATATGGGTCATGTGTCTATATATTATATGTATATGTATATGTATGTGTTATGTGTCCTTAAGGGACTGATATTTCATACATGAATCTTTAAACATACAAATTGGGCAGGAGTTGGGTCAGAGGGGAATACAAAACACTATAAAAATGTCTTTTTTTGGAGGGTTGAGGACTTTGGTTGTCGGGTTTATGTTATGTAGAGAAACTTCACTTAATCTTATGGCTCCTCTAATATTTTATGTTCAGCTATAACCCAAAATTGGTCTATAGAATTGCCAAATTGGATGCCCTCTAATATTCACCGCTTTATGCTCCTGGACAATCTTTCATGATGGAGTATTTATTTACTAATGTCGCCTATTTTGTTGTATGAATTTTGCCGTACAGTCTCTCAAACTATTGCTTTGTCTCGCACTATTGTTTTATTGCTTTGTCTTGCAAACTATTCCTCTCATTGAATCCATCTTGTATTGAATCAGTAGGCTACTCCATTACATGCCACCTCATCATCAAAGCGGAATCATCATAAATAGGATCTGTATTTACTCACCAAACTCTCCACATAGTCATATCTAATCATGGTAACAACTCTTTGGTTAGATGTGCCGTCGTGACATTGACACTCAAAGCAAACTATCGCCTTGACACTCGAAAGTTTTGTCCAAACATGCATCGCTAAATTTCATGAACAATGAACAAAGAAAAGACAAGGATGAAAAATACATAACTTTAGTTTTCAAATTGTATGACTTAGTTATCCTGCAGAGTGCAGACAATCCTAACCTGTTAATAATACACATCCCTAAATCAAGTAAATCATCTGCCTCATGATTAATTCACAGTTATAAATGATGGAAAAACTTTGAGTGCCACCTATTATGTGGTATTCGACAACTTGTAGTGTGGTATTCGACAACTTTGAGTGCCACCTTCTGATAAGTCATACGATAACGTTTTGGCCTCAAAATTTAGAAAAATGCACACAAAAAGGATAACATAACCTATAGTGTGGTATTCGACAACTTGTAGCTTTTGTGTGGTATGTGACATTTTCTAATAGTGTTAGCAAGGCAAGAATAGCACTCCTAATCGTATTAATCTTCTTTAAAATCTTGAAGAGAATGCTTTATGTCCGGTTCCTATATATTTTTCTAATATGAAAAATATCAATACAAATAATCTCTTATTTATACTTTTATAATCAGAAATTGCATAGAAATATAAACATATACATTAAGGCCTTTCGAATGAAGCTTTTGCCATGTTCTTACTACCAGAGCATAAAGGCTCTCTAAACAACATATCAATTTTTCACATGGAAAACGGTTTAGCATTTTGCAACTTTCACTTGGGAGGTAAAAAATATTATACAATTCACTTAGGAGGTAATCTAACGGTATAATCATTCATGACATGACACAAATCAAATTAACAAGCATACACATATCGCCAATATAACATCAAAATAATACATAATACAACTCAAAAGGAATATATTCTCAAGCATGGTTCATTTAATATTTTGAATTTTTTTTGAGAAATACCGAGAAAATACAGCTAAGAAGATTGGTAAATATGGCCAAAGTAATCCAATTTTTTTCCCATACATCTAGACAAGTCAGTTACAAACATATGTTGTGTAGTAGACGTGACTCTAATGGATTATAAGATGAATCTTCGGATCTCCGGGTAGGGAGTTCATGGTTTCTTCCAATTATCATATCTGACACTCGTAGAAGTGCAGTATAACATGACCTTAAGTTTTTCAATGTTTTTTGAGTTTTCATAATATGACCTAAAATTTTTCAATGTTGCTATTATAATATGACCTAAATTTGCGTACTATAATAGTACTCATGCTCCTAAAGAACATGTATTATTGTCGATACGATAGGTATCGAACTGTCGAAAATATTCAGCCAGGGCAAAAATAACACTCCTAGTCATCTTAATCTTTGTTAAAATTATAAGAGAGTGCTTTGGGCCTAATCTGAAAAGTATCGATCAATAAAAATCTGAAAAATATAGATAAATACAAATAATCTCCGATTTCTATTTTTATAATCAAAAAATTGCATAGAAATATAAGCATATATATTCATTAGTATTTGTGAATAAATATTAGTTATAACTTATCAATTGGACGTCAATTAGAACGCTTATTGTCATGCTTCATTCTTTAATAATTTTTTACAGGTATAAGACATATATATATAAACCTATAGATGAAAATAAAGAAATAATGTAACAATATACCTAACCGAAAGAGAGACTAGCTGGCCAGGATCGACTTCTAATAGCCGATAGAGAGGAGGACCTGGCGGGAGCGACTACTAGCGCGTGGGCGAAAGAGAGGAGGACGGCCGGCCGCCGTCTTTGATTTCGATTGCAGTGGCCGAAATAGAGGTAGGCTGCCTTCTATTCGATGAGGAGGCTAGGTCTGGATTGGAGAGCACATATAAATTGGTGAAGGGTTTGTTTTAGGAGGAAAAAATTTTGGAGGGAGGATTAGGAGGGAAATTAAAGAGGGAAAGAAAATATTGGAACCAATTTTTCTCTTTGCACCCGCCAGAGCATGTATATATAGATGGAGCGTTACCATATATACATATAAACGCATCTCTAATTTGGTTTTATATTGAATTGTTGACTGACATTACCATATTTGTATATGCCAAATTTAATTTTAATTTGGGGTTTAATTTGGGGTTTAATTTGGACTATGTAGGCATTTTCCAACGTTTAGTTCAAAACGTCGGATCAATTTGGCTACGCCGACTTAACTGTAAACGCTTGGAAAATAATATCAAAAAAATTCAAAATATTCGATATTTTTTTACCAAACGTTGGATATTACTCGACGTTTAAACACAAATGCATACTAACCCCAACATTAATCTCATAACGTCAGCAGTTGCTAGAGAAAAACGTCACAATATTTCCAATATAGCCAACATTTTCGACCAAACGTCGGTAACCGTTGCAACATTCAACTTAAATGTAGGCAATTCTCAAAATATTCGACATTTTTTACCAAACGTTGGATATTACTCGACGTTTAAACACAAATGCATACTAATCCCAACATTAATCTCAGAACGTCAGCAGTTGCTAGAGAAAAACGTCGCAATATTTCCAATATAGCCAACATTTTCGACCAAACGTCAGTAACCGTTGCAACATTCAACTTAAATGTAGGTAATTCTCAACATTTTGCTCAAAACGTCGGTATATAATGACGGAACCGACGTTTCGACAAGCGTCGGGCAAAAAAAACGTTGGCAAAGCCTTATTTTCTTGTAGTGCCTATATTTGGAGATTTAGAGATACGGATTAGACCGTTACAGGGGTGCCTTTTTGCAGGAAGGCTTTAAGTTTTCTGCAGAACTATAAATTCTTCAGAGTGTCACCTTCGTCTGGTAGTGGCCGTACATGAGACACCCTAGTAGAAGAGGGAGCACTCTCTACTAGCCTTACTATTGGGGCATTTCGCTAGCTTCAGTCCATCAGGCCTTTCTATCTGGTGTTCAACAATAGGAACCACACTTTCCTGGAACCTTATTTGCCGAGTCGCTTTGCATGGCAATTCGGGTACAGCCAGCTTCTATTAGGCAATCCCAGCCCTCATCTACAGTCGATAGGGAGTCTGATCGATGGAGCATGTGCATGGGGCTACTATAACACTGGATATACGAGAGCAGTTTCACCCTGCCCGAAGATAAGCCTGACACCAACATGCTCTTTGCTGCTGCCAAGTTCTATATTCAAGTCAATACCCTTCATTATCGGTATGACCGTGAGCAGAGTTTAATATCGAGGACTAGCTTACCCTACTCTTGCTGACATAGGGTGAGTACATGCAATAGGGAGTTACAGAAAGGAGGGTGCCGTACCCACAGGTGAGCCGGCTGCAGTGCCACAGCAGAGAGTTATTCTTGAGGAGTCTATTGTTGTAGCGCCTTGGAGAGAGGATACTGAAGAACCTCTTTCTGACATTCCTCATAAGAGAATAGCTTCTACCGAGTTGGTTCCACGGCCAAAAAGGAAGAAGGTTGTTGTTTCCAGAGGGAGAAAGAAGGTCGCGGGCGTGAGTGCCGGCTCGCCTCCTCCCAGAAGATCTTTTCAGCATACGGCGTCGCGTCCATTACCATTCGGGAGGTAGATCCCCTCCTAGAGTCCATATCCATTTTGGTCAAACCATTAGGAGTTTTCTCACCATTGCGTTTGTCCTTTGCGTAGGACGTTGAAGTCACTACTGCGGCAGGTGCTTCTTCGTCTGAAGAGTTGGACATAACAACTGTATTCCCTGCTCGTTCTCGACCGATGGATGAGGTGGGTCTTCTTCCGTTGTTAGGCTTGAACGATGGGATGATCAGGGCGAAGGCCCAGACCATGACGGCAATCAAAAGATCAGTACCTCCTATGGTGTTTCTTTGGGGAATATGTCTGCGATAGGAGCTATGATGAAGGACTTGGATGAAAATCAAGTCCAATCAGCTCATCCTCCCACAGGTATGTTATCATTGCGTCTCTCTTCGGATGAGATTTTTTGCCTTCGATTTTGCGTGTTCCTCGTGAGGCTGACCATGATTGTATATTACCTTGTGGACAAGGAGAAGGAAACACTCGTAGAGGTAGCCCAAGGCATTGGGAGAGAAAGATAGGTTGTTCCCGGCTCTTCTAAATTTGCTGGTATGGTAGGATCCGTTAGTGAGCCGGTATCGATTGCAGAAGGAGAGGTTGAACAGCCTACTGAGGGGACTGTTGCTAAATCTGATCCCGATCCAGCTGGGACTGTGGAAGATACCCTGCCTGATGCTGCTCGAGGCCTTGATATTGTGCTTCTTGAATAGCCTGGGCATGCTCTCGGTTTTCCAGAAGCCAAGACTGATGACTTAGCACAAGTTGGCACTGAGCATGTCGATGGTACGAAGTTACAACTCTTTTATACTCCCCTTTTTGGTTACTGATGCATATATTATTTTCTTGCCAGGTTCGGCTTCTTGTCAGGCATCTCTTCCTAGAGCGGAAGAGCCTCATCAAGCATCCTCTCCGACGACCTCTACTGAAGACAACGAGATGGTCTAGGAAGTCGTCAAAGCTTTCTATTCTGTGCTGAAAGTAAAGCTTCCTGGAGTTCTGAATCGGAATGCCGCCTTTGTCCTTGTAAAGGTTGTTGCTGAATGCCAAGTGGCGGCCCTTAAGAGCATTGCCGTCTATGAAGAACGGGCTAATGCTCTAAGAAGGTTCTGAATGATCTGGAGGGTCAGGTGGCCAGATTCCGATATGCGAAACAACGGAGCCCGATGTCGCTGTTCCGTGCAGAAGACGAGGCTCTGATCATGACTTTTACGAAGGAGGAGGCTACTTTCCAAGCAAGGAAGGATGCCCTTATTCAAGAGATCAGTGAATTGGCTGATCAGTATGGGCAATTCAACGCTAAGAGTGGGGTACGTACCGCATTGAAGAATAAGCTGGTTGTGCAGATTACTGAGAAATATAATCACATTGTGCAGATCCAAAGTGAGATTGCTCAACTAGAGGCCAGCTTGAGGACAACGACGTCTGAGCAGGAGGACTATTTGGCTCAGGCTGCCATGACTGCCACAACTTCTGACCACTTAAAAGAACAATTGGTAAAGTTGGAAGGAGAGCACATAAACCTGATCCCCTTCCAGGATGAAGCTTCTCGTCAAGAAGAGACACTCCGCCGAGCTACCGCGAAGTCCGAAGCCAAAATCGTGGGTCTAAGGGATAATATCAATCGACTGTGTATCCCTTAGATTTTTGTTTGTAACTGTTTTATTTTTAGCCGTTAAGGCTCTTGTATCTTTTTCTCCGTCTTTTAATAGACGTTTTAAATAAAGAATCTGTTGGCTTTCAAAATTCATGAATGCAGTTTTGTGAAATATCAGAACTAGAGGTAATGTGGACGTAGTAAGGATATTTCTGGTGGGCATTCCGCTGGAGAATTTGATGTAAACTTATTATCCATTTTGTATTCAGGGTTCTTGAATATAGATAATAAGATGAAAGAATCTGCAAAAAAAGGTAATATGGACCTAATAGCAGAGGATGTTCTATATCTGACCATAGGTAATATGGACGTGGAAGGATATATAACATTATGTAGGAGTGGATAATTAAAAGGTAATATAGACGTGATTATCCTTGATGAATGCTTTGCTCAGAGGTTATATGGAAGTGGCAAAGCGTTTCTTAATCATTCCACTGGGAAAATAATTATCGAAAAATAATTCAGGGGTAATAGGAACGTGACTTATTTTCGTCAAACCGAGGTTGGGCAGAGTCAAAAACGGAAATGATTCCACTGGAGAAATATTTTTAGAGGACCCATTATACATGGCATATTCAAGACTCTTAAAATATGGATAACAATTAGATAATTTTTCGAATCACATAAACATTGTACTGTATATTTACTTGACTAAAACTATGGTATATGTGAACGCTGTTACAAAAATATTTCTTCAGGACCTTGCCGTTGATAGGCATCATGAGCAAGTCACCATCAGGCTTGGTCAGTCGATACGTACCGTTAGAATATACTGATTCTATAACGAAAGGACCTTCCCATTTAGGCTGGAATTTTCCTTTTCTCTTGTGCGTCATGACCATTGGTCTTCTCACTGCTAAGACTAGATCACCAACTTGGAAGATTCTTTCCTTCACCATTTTATTGAAGGCTCTGGAAAGGCGTGCTTGGTATAGCTCAATGCGCTGCTGAGCTAACAAGCATTTTTCGTCTAGCGCTTGGAGCTTCTGTAGTCGCAGACGGTAGATTTCTTCGGCAGTCAACTCATTGGCTATAGCTACTCAAAGAGAAGGAATCTGGATTTCTATAGGAAGAACTGCTTCACTCTCATAAACCAGTAAGAATGGCATACTGCCTGTTGGAGACCATTGTACGATAGGCCCAGAGACATTCGACGAGCTTTTATTCCAATCGTACTTGTTTGAGGACACGAACTTCTTGAGAAGTTTAATGATGGTTTTATTGAAGGCTTCTGCTAACCCATTAGCCGCTGTATTGTAGGTAGTAGAGGCTATATTTTGGATTCGATTCTTATCGGAGAACCGATAGAATGCATGGCTCGCAAATTGTGGACCATTTTCATGGATGATCCTGCGAGGCAGACCGAAGCGATAGATAACATGATGTTTGATGAAACTGATCACTTTCGATGTCTTCACTTTGGTGAGTGGTATAGCTTCTGCCCATTTAGAGAAGTAATCGGTTATAGCTAGGATGAACTGATGTCCTCTGGAAGATAGCGGGCTGATTGGGCCTATGATATCCATATCCCAGGCTTCAAAAGGCCAAGATGCTGCCGTTGGGTGTAGAAACTCCAAAGGTTAATGAATGCAGTCGGTGTGGAACTGACAAGCCTTATACTTCTTTGTATATTTAACAGCATCTGCGATCATCGTGGGCAAATAATAACCCATTCGTCTGAGGCGATCTTGTAATTTAGGGCCTGGTTGATGTGCACCACAAACTCCGTCGTGAGCCTCCAGGAGTGCATGTTTGGCTTCTATGTCTAATAAACATCATAACAGTAGCCCATCGTAAGAGCTTCGGTACAGCATTTTGGTAGCTATATCATAGTAAAATCTGAAGGATCGCCTTTGGACAGACACTGGTTCTTTTGGGTCCTCAGGGAGGATTCTATAGACAGCGTAGTCTATGAAAGGAAATTTCCAGTCTTTAACGTCGACATTTGTTTCCATTGTGTAACTGTGATGAGTATGCAAGGCAGCTTTCATACAGAATAGTTCTCGACCAGATACTGTGATCGATTACTGAGTATTGGTAGAAACTGTCAGGGAAGTTGCGAAACCGACTAAAGTATCTGCTTCTATATTCTGTAGTCGAGGCACGTGCTCGATGAAGAATCCAACAAAAGTAGAAGCCAATTTGATTATCGCTTTGTGATATGGATGAGATCTTCGTGACGAACTTCATAATCCCTCGGACCTGACTAACTATTAGCTTAGAATTGCCGTAAGCTTCTAGATAGTCAACTCCCAGTTGTTTTGCCAGTTGAAGGCTCATCAATAGGGCATTATATTCGGCCATGTTGTTGGTGCAGGATTCCACGAAAGAATACGCACAATGTATAACCAGATGCTCGGGTGACACAAGCACGATGCATACTCCGGCCACGATATTTCTTTAGGTCCTGTTCTTGATACACCGTTAAAGAACATTCACCAAATGGGGATTTCCTCAGTTGCGGTGTTAGACTCCACTACTTCATTGTGGAATTCAGTATAGATTTTGGAAGATTCTAGCACTGGATGAGCTGCTAGGAAATCAGCTAACGCTTGGCCTTTTACAGCTTTATAAGGAACGAACAGTATATCGCATGGAGTCAACAACATTACCCATGTAGCTAAACGTGAATTAAGAGAACCCAGTTTAGTCATGAGTATTCTGAGAGGATTGACTTTAGATATGATGTGGATAGTCTACCCAAACACATAGTGGCGTGTCTTCTAGATAGCAAATACCAGTACAAGACATTCCTTTTCCACATGTGTGTATCTGTGCTCGGCACCCACCATTGTGCGGCTGAGGTAGTAGATTGCCTGTTCATGGCCGCCTTCATTCTTTTGAGCAAATAGGGCGCCAAGGGAATGGTCCATAGCATGGACATATAGTAAGAAGGGGTTTCCCATTATTGGAGCCACCAATACTGAGGGCTTGTGAGATACTTCTTGATGTCGTCAAATATGCATTGACATTGTTCAGTCTAGATGAAAGATACGCCTTTCTTCAGGAGCTAAGTAAACGGTTGACACCTTCCAGAAAGGTTTGAAATAAACCGTCTGATGTAGGCTAGCCTTCCTTAAGTCCGCATAGCTCTTTTAGGTTTCTTGGGGGATGCATATCGAGGATAGCTTTCACCTTCTCCTGGTCAAGATATATACCCTTGGATGTGATAACAAAACCAAGGAACTTGCCTTTGGAGACTCCCAGAAAAGACTTGGTTGGATTCATCTTGAGTTGGTGTGCACGTATTAGTTCGAACACCGTTTGCAAGTCTTGGAGGTGGTTTTCCTTGAGACAAATTTTAACTGCGATATCGTCTACGTAGCATTCTACTATTTTGTGCAAATGATCGTGAAAAATTATATTCATAGCTCGCTGGTATGTCGCCCCTGTATTTTTCAATCTGAAGGACATCACCAAATAGCAGTATACCCCTAACGTTGTTCGAAAAGATGTGTGCTTCTCATCGTCGGGGAACATCTTGATCTGGTTGTAGCCTGAGAACCCATCTATGAAGGACATCCGCTCGAAGTTGCAAGTATTGTCGATCATTACGTCGGTGATCGGTAGAGGAAACTCATCTTTTGGGCATGCAGAGTTTAAATCACGATAATCAATACAGACTCGAACTTTACCATTTTTTTCATGACTAGAACAATGTTAGTGACCCAGTTAGGGTATTGTTCAACACGAATGAATCCACTTGCAATAAGCTTCTTGACTTCACTCTCGATGGCCTCCATGATATCTGGTCAGAATCGTCGTTGTTGCTGCTTCACTAGCTTAGCTTTAGACAAAAAATTTAGGCGGTACATAGCGACTTTAGGGTCCAAGCCTGGCATGTCTTCATAGATCCATGTAAAGACGTCAATGTATTCTCTTATAAGCTGTATAAGAGATTGTCGTTCATCGCCAGACGGACTTTTGCTGATGAATATTGGTTTAAGAGATGATTCATCTCCTAAATTGACTTGGACAACTTCATCTTCAGTAGTGTGTTCACGTTGTTCAAAATGTAATTTCCACCTAGTATCCATCTTTTGAGCCTATTATTCAAGCTCAATTGATTGGACATCGTCTGCAATTTGGTCAACTAACACCATGTTGACAGACAAAGTTGCTTTGAACATGTCTCCATTGCTGGAGTATGAATCCCAAAGGCAGGAATTAGAAGAATGAGAACAACGATCTTTTTCGATGTCTGATCTTTCAGGAGTTGTTGGAGGAGTGACATAACCCAAACCAATATCGTTTTATTGATAATAGTTCTCGGGTTTGCCGGAAGGAGCAAAGTGACGTATTGGCAACCGTCGTTCCCGGCCGTAGTTTAGCGCCTGGTCACTTTTATTATATCCCATGTTCTGGAACTTTTGGATTGCTACATTAGTGTAGTGCATACTTCTGAGTCCTTTGGTGGTATCTCATGACCCTCTTTATAGCTTTCCAGTACTCTATTCCTGGATTGTTCCTGAACCGACTCAGCATCCCTACGACAAAAGCTATGTCAGCCTCGTGGAAGTTGTCACATACAACAAACTCCGATGATGCTTGAATACTCCAACTGTCTGACGCTTTTCTTTGGATTTGGCTTCAGCTTCTTGTTACACCTATAAGACGTATCGATCCCTGGAAGATCCTGATACCCATAGCGTGTGAGCATCTTCTCAATGTAATAAGACTGTGACAATGCCACTCTAATTTTCGTCTAGATGACCTTATCCCCTGGATAACATCAGCTTCCCCTAAGTCCTTCATGCTGAACTTAGATGAGAGGAACTTCTTGTCTCAGTGACACTTGCTAGATCCGTACCCAAGATTATTATGTCATCTACGTAGAGACAAACAATAACTCCTCTTCCATCAGCGAACTTTGTCTATACACACTTGTCCATCTCGCTGACCCTGTAGCTGTTGATCTTATGACTTTATTAAACTTCTCATGCAACATCTTGGGAGCTTGCTTCTGACCATACAAAGATTTTACCAACTTATAAACTTTGTCTTCGAGGCCCTTGACGATGAATCCTTCTGGATGTTGCATGTAAATCTCTTCAATTAATTCACCATTCAGGAAACTGGTCTTAACATCTATCTGATGGATTACCAGCTTGTGAATTGTGCTCAGAGCAATCAACATCATGATGGTCGTCATCCAAGCTACTGGAGCATATGTGTCAAAATAATAGATCCCCTGCTTCTGAGAAAACCCCTTGGCAACAAACCTTGCCTTAAACTTGTCAATTGTTCCATCGGCCTTTATCTTCTTCTTGAAGATTCACTTACATCCGATTGGTTTTTCTCCTTCAGGCAGATCGACCAACACCCACATGTTGTTGGAGGTTATCGAGTCGTACTCATCATTAATAGCCTCATTCTAGAAGATAGCATCTCTGGTCTTATCGCCTCATCATAGGTAAGTGGATCTCCTTCAATATGATAGGTGACAAAATCCTTTCCGAAGTCCTTTTATCTCTCACTTGCTTAGATACATGTTTTGCGAGTTCTGATTCAATAGTTGTTCTTGCAGCAACAACATCTTCTTAACTACCACTTTGTAAGGAACTTGAGCCTTCTGCGCACTCATATTGTTCTCCGAAATATCTATGAGAACAATGTTCTTGTGCCTTACAAACTTATCTTCAAAGAATTATGTGTCAAGAGATTCAGTTAAATGGTTTGACTCAATATCAAGAAACCTTCGAGCATCACTCTTAGCAGCATAATCTAGGAATATAGTATTCGTAGTACTTGTTCCCAGCTTCTGAATCTTTAAATCCAGAAGCTTCACGTATGCCAGACACCCACACTCGAATGACATTCATGTTAGGTCTGACAAAGAACCAGAGTTCATAAGGAGTGACTTCCAAAGTTGCATGCGGCACTCTGTTCAATATGAACGTAGCCGTAAGCACTGCTTCACCCCAGAACTAATGTGGATGACCCATAGTCAACAACATTGAGTTCATCATATATGTTAACATTCTGTTCTTTCTTTCTGCAATACCATTTGATTGAGGAGAGTATGGAGCAGTTGTCTCATTGATAATTCTATGTTCTCTGTAGAACGATGTTAATTCATGAGACCTATACTTGCCACCTCGATCACTTCTGAGTCGCTTGAGTTGTTGTTCGTTTGACGCTCGACTTTAGCCTTGAAGTCCTTAAACTTCTCAAATACTTTATCTTTAGACTTAAACAGATAAACAAATACGTACTTTGAGAATCATTGATGAAAGTAATGAAATACTTTATTCTGGCCTTTGTGGAGAATAGTTTGAAGTCACAGATATCTGAGTGTACCAACTCCAGAAGATATGTACTTCGGTTTACCCACTTGAACGGTTTTCTGATGATCTTTGTCTGTGCACAGACCTCACACTTCTCCAACTCCTTACCCTCACATTTGGAGATAAGCCCTAGACTAGACATTTTATTTATTCTTTTACAATCGAACATGTCCTAGTCTATTATGCCACAACCCAAGAGAATAACCAAAAGAAGAGACTGTATTCACTATCTCTATAGAAGTTATAAGTTGAAGTTTGAACATCCCTTCGGTACAAAATGCCTACCCAAAGTATGTTCTATTAGGACATAACGACTTGACGAGCGTTAATATCTATCCTCAAGCCTGCATAGTAGAGCAGACTTTTCGAGACCAGGTTCTTGGCTACGGCCGGTACATGCTTCACATTCTGAAGGGTCAGCACTTCTCCGAAGTCAGTTGCGATACCACCGTCTCGATCTCGTATACTTCAGCTTGTGTCTGGTTCGCCATCATAACCTTCTTAGAAACAGGTTTGTACATGGTGAACCACTTCTTCTTTGAGCAAACATGACATGAGGCCATAGTGTCTATCCACTAGTCTGTCAATCCCGGCTAAGTCAACCTGCGCAATCATAGCAAAAAATTAGCCTCATATTTCTTCTTTTTTTGGTTTTTCTTTATAGTCCCTCTTCCAGTAGCCTTTCTTGCCACAGTCAAAACAAGTCCCAAGTTCTTTGGACTTGGACTTGAATTGAGCCGACTTCACCTTAAGATGGTGAATGTCTTTCTTCTTTTGGTAATGAGCCTTTTGCTTCCCTTTGGAATTTTCTCCTTGTACCATGTTTGCCTTAGCTATCTGCTTTGACAAGGGGTCCACTTTAAGTTCAGCCCTCAACTCATCTTTAACATGTATCCAGTGCAAGAGGCGTTCCAGATCCACTTTATCTTCTTGCGGTGCATGTCCGCGATGAAGTTGCTCCACCCAGGTGGAAGCTTGGCGACAATACCCACAACAAAAGCATCGACTAAGGGCATGCTGTTATCCGCCAGCTTCTAACGTAACTTGAGGAACTCCTTAACTTGACGCAATATGGGTTTGTCATCCGCAAATCGCATCCTCCAGACCTTTTCGGTCACGCAGATCTTGTTCTTGTTCTTATCTGCCTTGTAGAGATTCTCTACAGACTCCTAGACGTCCTTTGCATTGACCGTCTAGTTGTATGACTCCGCTAGAGAGTCCTCCATGGAATTCTGGATCAACAACTTGCAGAGGTTGTTATCCTACCTCCATTTCGACTGCAAAGCCGTGTTTTCAGCAACCCTTCGAGCATTTTTACCCTTTGGAATCAAAGGCTCATGATCAGTCAATACATAGTCGACGCTTATAAGTTAAAGATTAAGGCTGACCTTTCGTCTATACGTTGAAATGCTCTCCCAAATTCTAAGTTTAAAAACTTGTATCAAAAAGTGTGCACGGGGTTCTCCATCAGATCTGAATCTTGCTTTGAGATTGTTATTCCCGAAACAGATCTTTTGATAAAAAATTGATATCTCGAACTCTTATTTCCAGAGAGATAAAAAATTCTTTCTCCTAAGAGAAAGATGAATACTCGTTCTCAACCGAAGTTGATGCAACTCGATGATCGATCGTCTCAACCGAAGTTGATGCAACGATATAAATAATTGCTCTTAACTGGAGTTGATGCAACGACTTTGCTAGGGTGATAAAGGTACCGTTGCTCAAAACAAGATTCACCCAATTAAGATCTTCTCCTAGGAACCAGCAAGTTCGAAAGAACTTTTGGAACGTTCATTGACACCTTCTTTGCAAACTCGAAGAACTCCTTAGGACTTTAATGGCAGCAGCAACACTTCTCTCTTGTCTTTTAATTTAGCATAAGTCCTTAATGAAGGTACGATGAGAGTTTATAGAGAAGGGTCGAAACCCTAATCCTATTCCTGGGCGTAACTGATTGTGAAAAGATATGAGCGAATAATGAAAGATTGAATGAATTAAATTTAAATTCCATAAAAATGGATCTGATCAATTAATTCAATCTTTCTATAACCGCTCAAATCTTCCAATCAGCCACATCATACGCCACTTGTGCCGCTATAGCCACTCAGCCTATCAACCTGCACGCGTAGCTGCGAAGCTTGAAGCAGCCTGCGGCACCTGCGTGCCCAGCCGCCAGTGTCGCAGCCCCGCAGCACCGAGACACCTGCGTGCCTGCTGTGCCTGTAAATTGCAAAATATGCCAACAAAATGGCACTTTACGCCCTTGAGCCCGAGTCCGAGTCCGAGTTGCTGCAAGCCCCTTCAGGGCTTAGCTCCAGAAGAGAATTATCCCACGAGCTTGAAAAATCATTAATGCTTCTTTGTTCATTTAGCCTTCTTTCTACTAGAAAAATTCCCCCACATGGCACCCATGTGCCTCTCCACACTTCATGTGATCTCTCAACACATGCAAAGCTTTATATAGAGATACCATTCATTTAGTTTTTCCAATGTGGGACTATCTTTCTAGTTTCTAAAGCAAAACACCAACAAGCAAAACCACCAACAGTTAAGGTCTTCAGTGCGGATTTGGCCTGGAAAAATTGGTTCGACCATGTCGAGGTGACGGAGGGAGATGAGGCCGATGAGGACCCTATAGACGTCGTACCGGTAGAAACCCGGGTGGCAGGTCTAGGGGGAAGCCGAGCTCGGCCATGCAGGCTTGGATGCGGTCGTCGTTGCCGTAGAGGGCCGGGTAGCGGTGGAGGAAGGAGTGAGCTTCTGCCGTAGAAGGCCTGGTTTGACTTAGAGAGAGGAGGAGGAAGAAGAAGAAGAAGCAGCAGTAGCAGCTGAAGAAGAAAATAGTTTAGAAAAAGGGTGATATTAAAAGGGAATTGGAGATTGGGGCTCTCTAGAATGAAAACATAAATAGGAAAAAAAAGGTTAGAGGGAAATAAAAATTTGAATTAAATATAAAGAGGGAAATGAAAATAAGAGGAAAATAAAAACTTGATTGAAAACATAAATGAACCTTCAATTACAACGTGCGAAAATACATGTCGTAAATGAGTCTCAACTACAATGCGCAAAACGCATTCCTATATGATTTTTTTAAAAATAAATTTTGCTGGTTTTTTCTCAGTTTTTTTTTTTATTTTTTATCATTTTTCCTTAAGAATATAATTTTCCAAACATTCCTATTTATTTATTTATTGTTTTTGTTTTTTTTGGCTTTTTTTTTCTATGAAGAAATATATCAATATTTCTTATTTTTGGAATGATTTTTTTTCGTTTCTTTGAAAAAAAAATTTCTCAGTTTTTATTCTTTTTAAATTTTTAATCAATTTTCCCTTAAGAATAAAATTTTTTTAAACATTTTTTGCATAAATTATTATTTATTTATTTATTTCTTGGTTTTAGTTTTTTCTGAAAATTAATTCAATAGTTTTTTTATATTTTTTAAGAATGATTTTTTAATTTTTAATTTTGTTTTTTTTCAAGAAGTTGTTTTGTGGTTTTTCGCAGTTTTTAATTCTTTTTATTTTTTTACCATTTTTCTCCTTAAGAATATTTTTTTTATACATTTTTTTCAAAAATTCTTACTTAGTTATTTATTAATTTTTGTTTCCCTTTTTTTCACTTTTTTATTTTTTTGAAAAAAATTCAATAGTTTTTTTTTATTTTTTAATAATGTTTTATTATTATTTATTTAGAAAGATTTTTGTTGTTGTTTTGTCTGTTATAATTCAATTTATTTTTAATATTTTTTGCTAAAATTTGTGTATTCAATTACAATGCACAAAAATATATATCATAAATGTGTCTTCAATTACAACACACAAAAATGCATGCCTTAAATGAATCTTCATTTACAACACACAAAAATGTATGTCGTAAATGAGCCTTCAACTATAAGGCCCAAAAATGCATACCATAAGTGAGTCTTCATTTACAACATGCACAAATGCATGTCGTAAATGAGCCTGCAATTACAACACGCAAAATACATGCCGTAAATAATTCTTCAATTGCAACGCACAAAAATACATGCCGAAAATAAGTCTTCAATTACAACAAGAAAAAATGCATGTCGTAAATGAGTCTTCAATTACCGCGTACATGTCAAACACGCTGTAAAAAGACAAATATAAAACTCTTTTACGGCGCACATATCTGCATGTTGTAAAAGTGTGTCATTTACAACGCACAGCAACTACGTGCCATAAATTGCTTGCTGTAAATGCTACATTTTTTTGTAGTGTGTAAGAGGCTACATGCTCTCAATTAACTTATGCATAGTGGGTTAACATCGAGCAAGTGTACTCAAGACTGGACAAGTCCTCTCAGATGGATACCAGTATATATCGTCGTGTCGTTGAATTTGATCTTCTTGATACTTACTTTACCGCAATTTATTTTCTGTCATTTACGAGCCATAGTATAAGTTCTCAATATTTTTTAATTGGTGATATTTTCTGTTGCACATGCACACACTCTATTCACCCCCTCTAGAGGTGCTCAACGGTTCTACTATTTGTTACAAGATTTCTTTGAAGTCCTAGTAGACGAGATGCCGTATGGGTGATAGTGGACATGCACACGAAGTCGGCTATTTTGTCCCCTTCAGAGTGGGTCAGTTATAAACCCTTGGACAAAAATTATGTTCCTTAGTGTAAATTTCATTTCTTTATATAGATTAACAAGTAAATATTATATTGGTGCACGTGAGGGAAGAAGTGTTATGCAAAAATAGGTTTTCTACGACGTTTAAGAGCAAATATTTAAATTCAAATTTGAATTGGCCGACTACCCCAATCTTGCTCTGTATTTAAACTTGTTCGAAAAGTTCAAATATGATATTTCTCCTAATCCTTTTGATGCATGCGGCCAAGTGGTCCGAGTTTGAGGCCAAGTGGAAGCGAGTTCGCCATAATTAGCTATTGCTTCAATATATATATATATATATATATATATATATATATATATATATATATATATATATATATATGGAGAGGCAGCCGATCCTTTTCCCATTTACTCTCCATCTAAAACCTAAATTCTTCATCTCATTTCCATCCAAGCAAAGCCGTTGACTATCTGGGGTAAAGCATCAAGATATTCTGTTGGTGGTAGCCTCGTCATAATATTCTTCACCAATTATTCAATATCTAACAAGTAGAGTCCTAACTTCTATTATGTTTTGGTAAGATCACTTATCTTCGATAAGGAAACAAGAGGTTGTAAGTATCAGGTTAGTATCATAAATCTATTCATATATTAGACTATTGCAAACTAGGAAGTTTTATCAATGTTTAGGGAATGATTTCTATGCATACCTGTGACATGGTTTGGGAAATCGAGTATCATATGCAGTATAGGGGACCCGATAATGTGGTATATCTAGGAATATCAACAGATATCAATTTGGGTATCCTAGGCAATCTTGGTGTACATGGGTAATTGGGGGTCGGGGAGGATAAGAGGTGTATCCGAAAGGAAGAGGACAGGTGGCTGTGTCCCAGTTTAGAATGATAAGTATAAGAACATATTGCGTAATGCTGGGGTCAGTGTTTGGTTAGCAGGTGTAGCATCCACTTTTTCATAGAAGGGTATTTCAGTCATTTTAGCCATTTTGACCTTTATGTGATTTCCTGAATATGTTGACTCTTTTTTGTGCTAGCAACTGGTTTAACTTTAGTGGACTTGTATAGGGGCCTAACCATGCATTAGAATTGTTATTTTCATTTTTAGAATTTATTTTGTGCATTAGATTATTTTTAAGGCTTTTATTTATTTATTTAGCCTTTTTGCATGTAGGCCTTTGAGCTTTTGACTTGGGCCCATTCAAATTGAGTAGGAGATGGCCCAAGTGAAACCCTAAACCCTAGAGACCCCCCTTGGCCGCCTAACACAGCAGCACCCCCTCCTCTTTTCATTATTTGTGAAAATTGTGAGCCTCCACCAAGAAACCCTAAAAGATCCATCTCTCCAAAACACCTATTTTCTTCATCCGAAGTCCGTTTCTTCCGAAACAAACTCCGTTGCGCTCGACGACAAGAGGAGGATCTGCTGGAGAATTTTTGGAGTGGAGACGGAGGGTTTTGCTGGAGGAAAATCGGCCGACACCACAACCGAGGAGCCCCGATCATTGAGTTTTGACACTCAATAGGCAAATCCTAATCTACCATTGCAAATCTGGTTTTTTCTTCATTTTTTCATCCATATAGGTGTCCAAGCCTTGCCCACGAAATTTGGTGGGATTTCGACTCCGTTTGATGGAGGTATCAAACCCGTGTCGGTCCCTTATGGCACGTATTCGACGAAATGCCGCTTAGAAGAGAAAGTTGTTGTTTTTCGTTTCCAACTTCATGGATGTTTAGGTAATATGATTTTGACAAACTTTCATGAAGACAGTTTTGGGTTTGACATCGTTTCAGCGGTGTTTCGGGCAACGGACGTACGTGCACGGATCCCGTGCACGAGGCCGTGCGTGCCCTGCTGACCATGTGTGATTGCGCGAAGCACAGAGCGTATTTTTTCGTGAAAAATTGTGAGCACGTGGGGGCAACCTATGCCCTCATGATTATAAAATTTCACGATTGTTCGTCGATCGAGAGCGGAGATATCGCGCGTGCACCGCTCAGCCACTGTGCATTCAGCCTGTCGTTTTGTCGCGGAGACGGACTTCGTGCGCGCACACGACGCAGCGAATTAATATGATATTCTGATTTTTGAATTAATATGATATTCTGATTTTTTCAGCTTCTTAGCTTCTAAATCTGAGTTTACAGGACTTATATGAGATTTCGGATTCGTGGGCACCAACCTTTGGCTTTGTTTCATATAATTTTTCCATCATTTATGAATATATGTGTTTCTATATAGCTTTATGCATATACTTAACTATATATATATAATATATATATATATATATTTTATATATATATATATATATATATATATATATATATATATATTTCGTTGAAACCCATTCCTAATGTATATATCGCGAATGGGTCGCGGGAGATATATTTCCATATTTTAGACTCTTTATTTATCTCGTATCATTGCGTATCTTCCATTTAAACGTTTGTATATATATATATATATAGATATATATATATATATATATATATATATATATATAGTTTCTTACTTTGTATATATGTATATAAATAGTATATTATTTGAGTAATTCCATGGTTGCGTTTTACTGCTTTTAATCTCAGATTTTACCCTATTTCAGTAAGCACCAGTACACACACACACATCATCTTTGTTAGAAATAGGTTTGGTTGTATTTAAATATATATATAATATAATATATATATATATATATATAATAAATATTATATATATATATATATATTATATATATATTACATATATAATATATATATATATATATATATATATTTATGCTTGTTAATTCTCTTAGATTAGATTGTAATTGTGTATAAACTATAGGAGCCCTAGGACAGATTTGGTTTGTCATTTCGAGCTTAGTTTAGTCGAATTGGCCGACAAGTTGACCAAATTGACAAAAGTCAACTTTGGGTCAAACTTGATCCAATTCAACTCAAAGGAACTCCAAATGACCTAGAATTTTGTGTATGACCTAGAAATTAGTAGACGGACTAGTTGACCCAGGTTTGACCAGGTTTGACCAGGTTTGACCAGAGTTGACTTTGACCAAAATGTACCTAGAAGCATGTTGTCGTGCATTGTAGCTATTTCTCTTGATATTGTAGACTTGGTTGTGACATGTGTATTTTAAATAGGTTTACATTGCCCCAGTTTAGTTAGACCTCATCATCAGCAGTTCGATTTGCCAGGCGAGTACATTCTCTGATCTTTCATACTTATTCGGATATGTTTCTTGTTATAGACTAGTATACTTGATGCTGACACGATGTTCACACGGATTAGTATCCTATGGATCTTTTCATGCAATGTTATCCCCTCGGATATATCGAGTATATCATGTTCATGTACTTATCATGGCCATCATGTACTCCATGTATTCATATTTATCCATGTGCACTCATATGTTATTCATGTACACTCATGACCATATGAGCTCCATGTATACAGTAGTTGTTATCCATGTGCAATAACATAACATGCATTGATCTTGTGTATTGATTGGGGGCAGGGGGAGAATGTAGTTGGTTATGTGATCATTATCCCAGTAGGTATACATGTGCACTCCATAGCTGTATCCATGTGGAACCCAAACCGTTTACATAACAATTCATGCTCAAAATCACGTAGATGATTACGTTTCTCTATTTATCATATTATATCTCATTTTATAGTCTCTCTCTCTTTTGTTGATTTCCTTTACAGTGATTCATGTATAGTTTTCTATAGCTTGCTTTACATGTCCATTCCTGCTATGAACTGTTGTGAGAGATATGTGCTCGTTCTGTCCTGACTGGGCATGTTAAAATTTTACAGGTATTGATGATGAGTACTGCCCTACTTATTATGGCATTGGCTTAGATGACACTGGCGACGTGGACCCTCAGGAGGATCCCACAGTCGCTGAGGACTTGCCTATAGTCTAGCTGAGACTTAGTACTTTATATTGTATTTCTATTTGAGACTTTATGAGTTGTACTATTGTACTTGAAATTTATTCTGGTAGTTTACACCTAGACTTTTATCTGTGACTCTCTTGAGATTCCTTCTTCTATTCCATCTTAGTATTGTGATTGAGTTACTTATTATTTACTCTCTATTCGGAGTTTATTTTAGACTGTGTTAGATACTGTGACTCAGGACAGCGTTCTACCAACGATACTGCGGCGTAGGCTGGGCGTTCGTCACTTCTCGTGCCCTTGCGCTGGGTGGAGTCGTGACACATTTTTTAGTGGTGGCCCATGCAGGTCACAATCACAACTAGTGTGATTCGTAGTGGTACTCGAACTAGAGTATCATTACAGCTGCTGCAATAGGATATAGGATAAGTTAAGGTACTCAATCATATTAGGAAAATTCTTATCAATTCTTGCTGTTAATTATCTTCCTTTGAAAACAACTGTCCTCTTTGATAAATTCGCTTCTTTTTCGGTAATTGATTCCTTGTTTGATCTGTCTTTAGGATGGTGGAGACACGATCGCAGTGCTCTGGTCTCAGGGATACCACTGAGAGGTCAGCTACTTCTCGTCCGACCCAGCAGGCCCCAGGGACCACAGTGCCTCTTGTTCCAGGTCAGGTGGGCCTATCTGCTACTTTTGGGGGTGCTCCTCCACCAGCTCCGAGGACTACCCCAGGAGTTCAGGGGATGCTACCACCACCGCCCCAGGGGACAATTGATGCGGCATAGTGTTTCGCTTTCATTCAGCAGATGATGGAGACGCAGCGACGTTAGTCAGAGGACATAAGGCAGGGCATTGATAATGCCCACCTGTTAGCGATGGTGGCAGTGGAGAGGGTGACTATCCAACCTCAGGGAGGGCAGATTCAGCCATACCAGTCGAGGACTCTAGGTATTCAGGAGTTCCAGAAGATGAGGCCGTGGGACTTCAAGGGTACGGAGGGTCTCCTTTACGCAGACGACTGGATCGAGCACATAGAGGAGATTTTTTGTCTCGCAGAGATACCGACTAGACTCCAGGTAGAAGCAGCAGGCAGTATGATATAGGACCTTTCCCGTACTAGGTACCAGACCGACCCCAGGGTTGGTACTACGGGGCAAACTTGGGAGGCTTTTAAGAAGCTTTTCAAGGAGAAGTTCTTCCCAGATACTACACTTGGCGCGTTGGAGACGCTGTTTGAGAACCTGGTTCAGGGGAACCAGACTGTAGAGGAGTACGCGGGGAGTTCTGCCGCCTGGGCAGATTTGTGGAGGGCCTTCGGGAGACAGTGAAGGCTAGAAGATTCAGGAAGGGTTTGGTTAAGGAAGTCAAGTCCTTAACCAAGAGCAACATGAATGCTACATTTGAGGAGATTTTGATGGAGACATTGCAGCAGAGGATGATTTGGAAGCTGAAGCAGAAGAGAGGCCGTGATTCCCATGCATCCGGTAGCAATGGAGGACCAGCCAAGAAGCCCCACTTTCAGCAGCAGCATCAGCAGAGGTTTTTCCAACAAAGGCCATTCTAGCAGGCACCGAGACAGCAGCAGGCCCCCACTTGTGACTTCTGTAAGAAGCCAGGGCACATGTGGAGTGAGTGCAGGAAGAGGCTAGGCAAGTGCCTACTCTGTGGTTGATCAGAGCAACAGTGAGGGACTGTCCTGAGGCTTTCGGGCGTAAAAGGACAGGAAGCAGGGACCAAGGCACCAGTGGAGCAGCAGAGGGGACCTTTACCGACTCAGCACAGAAGTTTGTTCAGCACCAGCAGCAGACTAGAGGGGGCCAGCAGGGGCGAGCTTTCGCCATGGCAGGAGGATGCCGAGGCAGCAGGCGATCTGATAGCAGGTTCTGTTCTTATCGACTCTTTTCCCGTATTCATATATTTGATTCGGGTTCTTCCCATAGCTTCGTATCTGTACTTTTGCCATTAGACACCAGCTTTCTTCTAAACCTTTGCCTAGGACTTGCAAGATCACGGCTGGGGGTGGTATTATCCTCGTCAGTGATGTTTGCAAGGATCGGAGAGTAGTTTTGGGAGGCCGAGAACTAGATGTGAGTCTGCTCGTGATGCCACTACCGAATACGATATTGTACTCGGTATGGATTGGTTGAGCAGGCACCATGCCAGTATAGATTGCCGTGGGGGTAGAGTTCTTTTCAGCATGCCAGGAGAGCCAGAGTTCGAGTTCACCAGGCGGGAGTCAGAACAGAGCAGAGTTTTTTTGCAGAGTTTCAGCAGAGGAGCAGAGTGTGCCACATCCACTGATAGCTGAGTTTATGGATATGTTTTCGGAGGAGTTGCCAGGGTGTCTCCTGACAGGGATGTGGAGTTCTCTATAGACTTGTACCCAGCGCAGAGCCGATATCTCAGCATGTCTATAGATTGAACAACAGTGAGCTAGTGGACCTGAAGAAACAAGTGGATGAGTTGCAGGACAAGGCTTCATCGATCGAGTTCTTCACCATGGGGTGGCCAGTACTCTTTGTACCAAAGAAGGATGGGTCGGTACGGATGTGTATCGACTACAAGGCACTCAATAGCCTCACAATCAAGAACAAGTACCCGTTGTCGAGGATCGATGACTTGTTCGATCAGTTGAGCGGAGCGAAGGTATTTTCCAAGATTGATCTGAGGTCAGGATATCATCAGGTGAAGGTGAAGAAGGAGGATATTCTGAGACAGCTTTCAGGACTCGGTATGGCCAGTTTGAGTTCATGGTGATGCTGTTTGGGTTAACTAAACGCCCCGGCGGTGTTCATGAACTTGATGAACAAGGTGTTCCACCAGTACTTGGACAAGTTCATGGTGGTGTTCATCGATGACATTTTGGTGTATTCGAAGACCCAGAGGAGCATTTGAGAGTGGTCGGAGACTCTCACGACGGAGCCAGCTGTACGACAAGCTCACGAAATGTGAGTTCTTCATGGATCAGTTGATTTCTAGGTCATACGGTTACCGGAGTGGGATCTCAGTCGACCCGAAGAAGATCAGAGCAGTTGAGG